>JAPDSC010032695.1:25670-58145 GCA_026290005.1 Latrodectus geometricus
ACAATTCTTTTCCTTGAGTCAGAGTAGCTATCGTGCATGATCGGAACTGCGATAGCAGCACTGCCACGGATAGAAATAGAATCGGAACTTATTTGTAGATATACCTCGTATTTAATATTTATATACAATCTTTTTATAATTTTCTAAGCTTTAAAATTTACTCAAGCTATCATATGAAAAAATAAAATTGAAGATTCCTAACAAATAATAATAATTTAATTTATTTTTCGCTTTAAATATATGGTTATTATTATTATGTGTTCAAAACATAAAAATATTTATAAAATGTAATGTTTTCTGGTTTTAAAAGCACTGTGAGGCTAAAAGTGGGATGAAATTCTGCATATTATTTTTATTTTTTAATTTTTTATAATTTTTTAATCTCTTATCATAGTAATAATTTTTATGTTACCAACGTGTTAATAATTTGATATTTGTTAATAGTCTGAATAAAAAGTTAATGAAAATGCTCCAAAACAGTGGGGACATCACTTAACAACCTTCGAATATCAGGGTGCATTTAGTGACTTGTATCAAGATGTATCCATAATGATGTAGTTCTAGCAATTATGTTAGAAACCATAATATTTCATATTACGTATTAACAGAGCATAAAAAAAAGAACTGAGCAATCAGGAAATTTTATTGTTATTTATTTACAGGGAAATTAACAGTTGATTTCTCCGCGTGCAGGTTCGGTAGTTTTATTACCGTCTTCATCAGAGCACCAGCATAAGCCTGTAGAAGCATGGCACTGCTTTTTGGCATAGGTACCCTCGTTGTTGCATTCTGGAATGAAGTTTCCTACCATTCCTTTGTTGCCTACAAAAGAAAATGATATCATTTCAAATTCAATAAATTAGATTTCTATTCTTTGGTACTCAAAAGCAAAATTTATTGTAAGCAATACCAAATTTTATATTGAAATTCAGAATTTCGTTTACAGTTATGGACAAGTTCAAATATAGGATTACAGGATGTTCGACTACGGTGTTTTACTACAGTATTCTAATTTTCTTAGGTTACTGTTTATTTTAGATTAATTTTAAGCAGTTGAAATATTCAAAAATACAGTTAATAAATTCTTTAAAAACACAATCCTTTGAATAAATCTTTATAAACAGGGTCATTAAATAAGCCATTTTATATGCATAGCAGAGTTTAAATACCATATCAGTGATATGGTAGATATTAAAGCTTAACATTCTTCATTTGAATAATATTTTTTAAATAAACAAAATGAAAATCAGAAAAATATGAGTGCTATTTGAACTGTTTATAAAAAAAAACAGTAAATACTTGTAAATACTATTATTAATATTCGGTAGAAGTTTTCAAGTAGAATAATTTATAAATAGACTGAAGTTATTTTTATATAAGGAAACGTTTCAATAGAAAATATGAAATATCATTTAATTTCTTATCTATATAATTGAAGTGTAAATTGTTATATTTTAATATTCACGATGTCATCACATAAATTTAAATAAATAGCATCATCTATTTATTTCATATTTTCATTGTCTTCAAATAACTCCCTGAAAATCACAAGACATAACAATGGTAAAAAAACAAACCTTGTCACGTAACATATTTTATTCAAAATTTAAAGTAAATCTTTGATGATTATGTCACCAGGACTGTAATGTTAATATCTATAGTTAAGATATTTGGTGTAGTCATGGCGAGAGGTTATATTCTTGGACTATCTCAAAATTTCACCCCTCTTAACATGCAACCATAAAAATACAAATGAAACTGTAACATGTTTCAGAGAGAATATTAAATTTTCATGCAATTACAAGCATTTGGAAACATTTCGTTTCTGCTAAAATATTTACAAGAATACCTAGAAGTTCATTGTATAGTGTTGTTGAATATATCAGTGCTCCGCAACGTTTTTTTATTCGTGGCACACCAAAAGCTTTTTCTGGTTTTCACGGTACACCAAATTTAATAGGTATAAATATAATAAAACAACACGTATACACATCAGAAAATAATACATTAATTAATATTTTAATTCGTTTTATTTTACATATTTACGGTATTATATGTACATAACATATATATTAATTACAAAACTACAATAATACAAAAAAATAGGCAAACAGGGTAATTAATGTGATACTTGAGCTTGTTTCAAGAAACACAAGTATTTTATATTGGGCTCGATATTTGATAGTGCAACTCGAAGTTCTTGATCGAGATTTTTTAAGCAAGACCGCTTATCATTTTTAATTAAAACAAGGAGCGTCTCTATTGGTTGTGATGACATTTTTAGCGAGAGCCGTATTCGCAAATTTAATCTACCACAATACAAGTTCGATCTAGTTGCTACGGCGTTTGAGCTCTTGTTGTAGCATTGTATTTATGCTTGAAAATGTAAAGTTTTCAGTACGACCCAGACTACAGAGTCCATCTTCTACTTACTTCTATTGACATCCATTTCTTCTATTGTGTGAATACATTATAGCAAGTGCTAAACAATTGTTATTTTATTTATGGTTTTGCATTGAAATATAGTAAGTATATACAATTCGTTTTTATAAATTGTAAATTTGTATTAGAGTACATTGCATTAAAATAAATATGTTGTGTAATTTCAAGCGGCGGCACACCTGTGTGGCGTGGCACACCGGTTGCGGAGCACTGGAATAGATGACCATGTAGTCACGGAGTCATTTTAATAATTTTAGTATAACTCTGCATAATATATATATTTTTTTATCATTTATACGCTAACATTTTTTCTTTTTGCAATAACAAATATACAGATTATACAATGCAAAAATACATTTCTTATGCTTCAGTTTAAAAATTATTACCGCAATTTAATTTATATTTTGCTTTAATCAAATTACAGGGTATACCTAAGGTTTTTGATTCATAGAGATCATTATATTTATATTTACATGAAATAGCTTAAGAAGAAAATTCAAAAACTATTGATTTGAAAAGGATTTAAAAAAAATTAGTACATAAAATGTATAAAAATACAATGAAGTGTAATGTTGTTTCCATTTCATCCCTTCGTGTTATTGGAAAATGTACAAAAAAATTTAATAATAAAGTTAAACACTTCGATATAATATTAAATTAATCTAGTAATAATTAAAATTATAGCATATATTTAAAATGAAACATGTTAAAATAAGTGTACTTTATTTTTCTTTTAAACTGTGGACTCAAAGCAAGTTTTGCATTGATTCGTTTAAAGTAATATTCTTCCTCAAAGCCATTTACTTTATCAAAAAATGAATGCAAAACGTGGGACTGATACTCGTTACCATTTTATTGCTAATCATGATTTGATTTATTGAAGAACAAGTTTCTTCTTGTTTCCTCCAAAAGTATTAAGAAAACATTAAGTTTTCAAAAAGATGTTTATTAAACGATGAATAATCACATAGTTTATTCATAGAATATGGCATACTTATAATATATCTCAAACATATGTGAAGCAATAGATATTACTAAGATATAACTTTATAAGTAGTCGAAACTGTCAAAAATAGACAGCTAAAGTATAAAAATGTTGTTATAGATCACTAAATTCATTTGATGAACACATCTGATAGATCTACATTCTTAGTCTGCAAAATAGCGACTTTTAATAAAAGAGCTTTTTTCTGGTTCAAGAATAAATTATATTCTGAATTAATGGAATTGACTTACTCTTAGTGACTTCAGTATCCCTGTGGACGTGGCATTTGCAGGTCTTGATCTTCCTGGATGGGTCGGTGATGTGGCTCCCATCAGGCCTCCAGCACATGCAGAATTTGGATCCTGTGAAGCACTGAAGGGCCTCGTAGTCACCGTTGGCGTCACACTTGGGGACGAGTTTCACACTGATGTCATTTTTGAGCTCTCTCTCTCGGTGCTCTTGGCAGTGGGTGAGGGCGAAGGCGCCCACCGCGCAGCAAACAACAATAGAAGCGATGAGGAAGACCTTCATTGTCAACAGCTGCAACATTGAAATTTGTAACTAAATAGAGTAAATGGATCTTACTGAATTTCTAGACCAATGAGTTCATTATTTTACTTTGATGCCTTGATTCATTCTAATGTTTTTGTTTGAGATTTAGTTGGGATTTACTTTCTTACAATATGTATCTTGGGTACATCTATAATGTTTCTTTTTTTCTTCATGAAAATATCCTTTATAATCTTTTGTATAAATCAAGAGAAATGATTTTTAAAGTACCTTTTGTGGCTATCAGTTTTAAAATATAAGTCAAATTTGCTTTTTTACAAATTTTCTCAAAAATATTTCAAGAATTTACACTTTGCTAAATTTGAATACATTAAAATTACAAAACTTTTTTAACTGCACACAGACTTAAGTTTAAGTAATTGAAAATTTCAATGTAAGTGAAAGTCTCTCTCTTAAACTTTCACTTATAATCTAAAATTTGTTCAGCACAATAATTGAAATAAGCTAGTAATAATAATTAAATCAACTGAATTGCCAAACTTTACTTTGAAAGTTATGCTACATACTTACGTTACGAGGAATTTTTCCATATAACTAAATGAATTTTTTTCAGATAAATTCCAAATTTGCACTTATTCTTCCAAATATTTTATACGATATTTCACAAAACATATTATTTCATATAAAATATTTTTAAAAGATTATTTTATTTTTTAAATAATTATTAAATCAGTTCATACGAAATCTTTTCACATCATGTTGAGCATTACAAACAATATTTTCAATTGGCTTATATAATAGAAAGTCAAATAATGTCCCTCAACTCATTCATTTAGCTTTTATTTAACATGAGATTATCATTGGATGTGTTTTATAATGCAATCAATATCCCAAGAGAAAGAACTAAGTGATACAACTGCACAGTAAATATAAAAGAATATAATAAAAATATTATATAAATATTATTTTATAAGGATTTCATGCAAACCACCTTCTTTGTAAATGAACTTTGTTTGAATTTAGAATAATCTGACAAAACTTTTATTCTTTTATAAATACCGTACATTTATTAACTCAAAGTTCATTAATACAATTTTAGATATTTGACAAATTTTAAGCATTGTATATAAAAATAATAATATCAAATATTTTTTCAAAAGATAATAAATGGAAAAGAATTCGATTCACTATATAAAATATAAAGTGTACTTCTTACATACTTTTGCTCATGTAACTTATAATTAAAATTTATTCCTTTCTTTCATAAGTCATAAGCATATGCATATGTTTCATAAGCATATGACGTAAATTACGAGAAATGTTCATTAATAACTAAGTACTTTTTGCACTAATTATAAATTAATACCCCTTTTTCTTAAATAATAACATTACTATTTATTACAATAATAGAAAATACTTATAAGTAATATAATAATTAATTGTGAACATATATTGGTCACAAATATGTGTTAGTTACTTGTTATAAATAATAAATAGAATCAATTAAATTCGAACGAAATTAAATCATTTTATCCCAGATTGTAAAATAATTTTGAATATTTTTTATGTAATTTTTTAAAAATTTTAATATTCAATTATTTTGTTCATTTTGTATTAAAATTTGCAAAATAAGATTTCGTTTCATTGGAAAATAAATAATTTTGGAAATTATCACCGTAACAACATGAAAAACATAAATTTTTAGGTTTCTTCGTTGTTTAATTATTCCATTATAATTAAAAATCATTAATAAAATTTGGTTTGGTTTTTCTTCCAGTCTTTTGTTAATTTTTGCTTACAGAAACTAATAAGATTCATTATTAACAAGAATAAAGTAAAATGCATACACACTTTGATATAATATATGCAAATATTAATCCTTTTCATTATAATTTATTTATATCAATGATATACAAAATCAATGGATTTTTATAATTTATATTTTTAGCAATGTTTGCATATCGGAAAAAAAAGTGAAAAAATGTTATATTTATCAAGCATTCTTTCCGTAATTTGATCATCAATAATCAAATTAAATTAGTTAATATTTTTACAACAAAGCTTTTAAATATTAGAAATTTTTATTGAAAATTTAAAATAAACCAAAAGTATATAAATTTCTAAAATTTAAAAAATTCACAAAAGTAAAAAATTAATTAAAAAATTTAAACTGGCCTAGATTATACCAAATTATATTTGTAAATTAAAATGTAACTTTAAATATATTTGAAATAAAATAGTTTATAGTTAAATGAACCTCATAATTAGAAATAAAATGTTTTGCTTGTGCATTTAAATAATATTTAGTAAATACAGGGTTAAAAAAAATAAGACAATAATCCATCTAAGAACTTATAAAAATTTTTAATTAATGTTATTTTCAATTAGTTAAATTAAGCACTATTGCTTTTATTTCCAAATCATCAGTTATACCAAACTTAGTTTTAAATATTACTGTTTTAATATATAATCATATTTTACAAAACAAATTTATTTTATTACATGTATCATACAAAAGTATTCTCAATTTTTTTAATTCATTTCTTGAAAATAAAATTATTCTTGATATTATAAAATATTTAAAATTAGATGAATACTTACTTAATCTCAGAAAAAGATGAGAGTAAAAAAATCCTGTTTCTACACTTTTATAAATACTCATTAATAATCATCTTTTTTCTGTCTCACGTGTCGATTTTCGATAACATTATTTACACAGCAGCTGCAGGATACAGTTTCAGATTAATTCGAGAAAACTTAAAGATATCTGAAAAAAAACAGCTGTTTGGAGATTTTTTAAATAAATTAATATCATTAAATTATTTTGCAGTTTTTAATATCATTTTTATTCATGTATGTCATGTAATATAATATTTTGAATTTACTTTATTTCAAATAACAGATTTTCCCACATAATGATTCCTTATTTTATTTTTAAATATAGATTTTTCATCCCTTTCTTCTTATTTCTGGTCACTATTTTAAAACCATAAGCAATTAAATCAAATCATTTGTCATTTTGAATCAAGCTTTGGTGTCATGGTCGACACCTGTGCTGTCATCTTTTCCCACAAACTACATCACCAGAAGAGAAACATTAGATCATACAGAAAAAGTGGAAGAAGGCTATTGTGAAGTTAAACTAGTTTTTCACCATGAAAATATTGCTCTCTGCTAGGAGTTGATACTGTATTTATTATTAAAATAACGACATTATTTTTTCAAAAAGCTATTACTGTTTTTTTTACTGATTGCATCATGTTTCAATTTATCTTTTCCAATAAAATTTTAAAATTAGTTAAATAATTTTGAGTAACAAATATATAAAGTATCAATGGTACAGAAAAAAAAATATTGAATTGTGGTGCTATTTTGAAGTAGAGACATTAATTAAAGTCTTTCACTTTGTCAAAGATAATTAACTAAAATTTCAGATTATTGTAAAGAAATGCGAGAATTATTTTTACTTTAAATAACAGATCATAATAACTAATCAGTACTTAAAATTAAAATTTTAATTTACATGTTTCTTATTTCTTTATTTCTATATTGTATTAATAAGCATATAACTTAAATTAAAATAAATGAAAATGTAAATAGAATCCTTATTCTAGAAGCAATTTTTTATTTCATCTGTGAATTGATTATTAAAATCATATAGAATAATTATCATACTGTTAAATGTATTTTACTTTAAATAATTACCTTCAACAGTGATGAACAATCATAGCATGCATTGATTATTAAACATTAACAAAATATGTTTTAATTATTTAATATTATGCAAAAAAAATTAAATGTTATGAGGCGTATCAAGAGAAACCCTTAAGGATACTTTAATAACTATTTTTTTTGGTGTGATTTATAGGGATGTTTTATTCGGATGATTTATAGAGGATTTTAATAGTAACACTTCAAATTAAATTTTTTAAATAGCTTTTTTTGTGAATTGAACAATTGTATATGTTGCTGCATAAAGAGTATTTGGATTTTATTGATTTTCTTAGCACTGAAATAATTTCATTATAAAGTTATAAAACAATAAATTTTCTATAAAATGTTAAATTCAAGATAAATCAGTCAAGAGTTAATTAGTACCACTTTTTATTTGAGAAGTCTAATTGCAATACATTTCATTTGGAAAAATCGAAGGTACAATAGTTTATTTGCCAAAAGCTTTCAAAAATAATAAGGTGAAATTTGGTCATGGTAATAATGAATATTCTTAAAGAATTATCGTCATGACTGTGACAAGAGAAACATTAAATTACTTTTTAAATTGATCATACAAGTGACCAAATAAGTGATACATAAATAAAGTATGAAAAATAAAATAATGTGTTTTTAAAATAAACTTGAAAAAATATTGGTTAAATATACTGCTCAAAACAATTAAAGGATATTGTGGTTATAGGTGGATCTTGTGGCTGGAAAACTTTTTAACTGATTGATACAGGGTCGACAGACGTAGTAGGTTATATGAAAATAAATTACACATGTTTGGCAGAAAAAATTGCATTTTATTGCGTATTTGTGTACAAAAGAAAAAAACACACATACACACAATTTGTGCATATGAGAAAGAAAAAGAATAAGAAAAGGTGCTTTCTTTAAAGGAAATCATTTACAGTAGAGGGTATGGTTTCCACTGACGACCAGAAACGTTGTACACTTTTGAGGCATGGAGTCAATGAGGCTGTTAATCACGAGTTGGGGTATTCTGTCCCACTCTTCTAGAAGAGCTCTTTCCAGTTCTTGGAGAGTTTATGGGGGTGGTTGGTGGCCAGCAATTCGTCTTCCTAGAGCATCCCAAACGTGCTCTATTGGATTCATGTCAGGAGAATACTCTGGCCATTCCATTCGTACAATTCCTTCCTTGAAAAGGAAATTTTCCACCAGGTTAGCACAATGTAGCCTGCAGTTATCGTCCATTAAAATGAAGTCATCTCCGATTGCTGCAGCGTAAGGGACTGCAATAGGTCTGAGATCTCATCTTATATCGGCGACCAATCAGAAGTCCATCTCGAATGATATAGAGGTCTATGCGTCCGTCAATGGAGATGCTATCATACACCAACAGTCCCCCACCGCCAAATCTGACACTTTCGTGCACGAACGCAGGATTATTCTTACTGCCAAGGTCCCTTCAGATGAAAATACGCCTATTATCAGGATGAACAGAAAAACGGGAATCGTTAGAAAAAAAATTGTTTCATTCATTTCTTTTCCAGTTTACATGCTCTGTTGCCAACTCCCTGCTCTCGCGACGATGCCTTGATGTTAGTTTAACGCATACCATCGGTCGGCGAGCATACGGATCTACATCATGGAGCCGGTTTCGAACAGTCTGAGTTGAAACCGTGGTGTCAGTAGCCGAGCGAAGGTGTTGTTGGAAAAGTGTAGAGTTCATATTTCGGTGTCTCCGAGCCGTTAACACTAAATAACTATCTTCATTGGGAGTTGTTGCCCGTGTAAGACCTTGCCCTGATCATCGGACTACACTTCCAGTCTCCAAAAAATGGTTCCTGATCCTAAAAATCACACTTTGTGACACTCCATTGGCTTGCGCTACTTCGGCTTGAGTTTGGCCCCCTTCTAACCAACCAACAACTCTCCAAGCTTCTGAATCGGTTAAATGACTTCGCTGAGACATCGTACTCATCAAAACAAAGCAGTCACTGAATGCCGATCATCCTTGTCTTTCATTCAGTTAAAAGTGAAATTTCATTCACTGCTGCTGAAGCGACATTTTTGACGTCGAACTCAAAATTAGCATACTCCACGGTTTGAAAATCAGAAAAATTAGTATTTGTGATTCTCTTTATCCATAATTATCAAAAAAAATTTTGCTTATTTCTTTATTTTATATAAAACTTACAATATCCTTTAATTGTTTAGAGCAGTGTACTATCATCTATTCTGAAAACTAATAATTCATTTAAATAAACAAAAAGGAATTAAATAACTCATAAAATAATTGATCTGTCAATATCAACCAACTCTGCATATTTTTACTCATATTCGGAGTTCAATTTTGATTGTGTAGTAATTATACAAACACATAAAATTCATTGTAATAAATTAATTATTTAATTTCGTATTAAAAATTATATGTTTTTAAATAAGTTTATGTAATATGTCAATCATTTTATTCCTAGAAATTTTATACATTTTATATTTAACTTAGATTTTAGCTGAGGATGACAAAAAAATAATGAAAACCAGATTTTGCAAATTGAAAATTTGTGTATAATTTCATATAACTGAAATTAATTTGTAAGGATTATATATTGACCAACTTATTTCTTTTTAAGTTAAAAGAGACTCATGACATTTTATACAAGTGTCTTGAAACTCCCCTTACAAACAATTAAAAAATCAGTAAAAACCAATGGAAAAATTACAATTTGAAAAGAGTAATGATAAGAAACTGAAATGTTTCACTGTTGACAATACGGATTGACATATGCGTCTCTATGTATGACATGATTAACCTCTAGCAAATGTTTTCCCTTACAAAATTCCACGATCTTGGATGAATTCAAAGGCATATATATGAGACTTCCGTCTATTATGATGCCTATTATTATAGGACATTAATATTTGTTATCGAACATTAATTGTAGCCTCTTATTTATGTTACAAAAAATGCTTAATAATTGAGGAATAATTTTTTACAGGAGTGCTCAACAACTAAATATTGTGTACTTGATCCTTTGGTTTCAGTGGCTTCTGAACCAGAAAAGTAAAATTCATCAATGAAACCACTGAATTCACTGAACCATGAACTCTGGCCGTGTAATAATTTCTGACATTGCTTATATAGATAAATCACAATTATAGAAATAAAAATAAATAACATAATTTAATTATGTTTTACATATTATTATTAAAAATAAACTAAATAAAATCATTAAGTCAATCCAGATATAATTTTCGGCAAAAAAAATATTGAGTAAATACAATATTTTAATTCTTTTTAGTCAATAATCAAAGAAAATTATTATTTTTTATTTTTTGCTTTTAATAATTATTTAAAGCACTAAAAACATCTGTAAGTTCAAACTGAACATTCATTCTAAGTTAAATAGATTGAGGAACACGTTAAGTTCAAAAGCTTTTTTAATTGAAAGCTAACTTTTAATAAAATAACTTTATACTTTAATAAATATATTTTTAATAAAATAATATTTTTATTAAAATTAAACTTTTAAATCCTTTATAAAAAAAGAATCGATGATAATTATTATGGAAAATAAGTTTTTATTTAAAATAAATTAACAGAAAATAACTAAAATTTCTGCTTCTTTCATATGTTATTTTTCAAACGTTCTGTTATCAATCTCTGAATTTAAGGAAATAAGAAATCTATCACAAGAAGATATTATATTTAATTTCTTTATTTTAATTTGTTTTGCCCTATATAGATAAAGAAAAAATTATCATCGTTTTAAAGACTTCTCTTACAATACAAGAGATTTCATTATTAACATTTTTATTTATATTTATTCTGTTCACTTTAAAAAACTAATGTTTTAAATTAAGTATCAAGAAATAAATAAAAATTAAATCTAATACGATATTATTTAATATGGGATGAGCACGTGAGATTTTATGTATTAGAAATTTTATTTAAAGCGAAATTATATAAAATGCTCAGGTATAATTTTTGAAATGCAAATAAACTATCATTTAAAAATACGAATTTGTGTCAAAACGTTTACTTGATTTATATGTGTTAATTTAAAATGTCTTTTTGTATATATAGGTATTTGATGTGTGTGTATAGTATATTCAGGTATTAGCAAGTTAGTTTTAGGATAGAATTACTTTATTTTATAAGAAATCAATACTTAGGGAGAATATTTAGTGAGTTAGGTTTATTACGTGAGCAGAAAATTCAAGACAAAAATATCAAAACTAATGATATTGTATGATGTAAAACAAATGTACCTCATGTATTATATGAATTTGTTACATATTTCTTTCCTATTTTTAGTTTAATGTAAAACATTTTGAGAAAAATCTTTTCAAATATTTCGGATTCAAATAAGTTTTGCACAATGCATTAAATAATAAATTTAAATTTTTATTTCGTAAAATTTGGATTACATTCATAGTTGTTTTTTCAAAAATCCTTTTTCAAACAATATTTTACGAAATTTTCAGTCCTCTGAAATGTTTATTTTAGAATCTTCGTATCGATGTAATCTTTCCATATGAATCATTCTTAATAATTGGAAATTCAAGTATTTTAGAACGTATTCGTGATCTTTTTCAACAAGTTCAACTTTAGAATAAATTAAGTTTAAGTGACAGTTTCGAAGAATATTGAATCATCATTGTTAATAAAGTAAGGTTTAGTTCTATGCGTAAGCCAAATAAAAACATATATTTTAAACAATAAAAATGAAATAAATAGAAAATATTTGCAAATTTCATTTATGTGTACTTTAAATATCTGGAACTTGCTATGTTATTCTTTAAAACGTGCCTTGAGATTTGTAAGTCAATGTCACGCTATGTTTACAATTGTGAGAGACAAAAGTGTTCTACAATTTTCGAAACTTTTTTTCAAGTATTTATTCAAGTTTTTGTATTGTTTATTTTGTTTCTTTTACGTATTTATGTGTGCCTGATACGGGCGACTGTTCCCAGCAAATTTGCATATGCTCGAGTCTCACACGGACCCTCTTATATCTCTCGTTATTTTATTTCTAAAATCTGACTGAGATCAGTTCCAGTAAAAATAGATTAACTAGAAAATATTTAACCTTATATAATATAGATGCCACATAGATAATTTTTTTACCAGTTTTTCCGAAAAAACTCGTGCTTTAAGGGGTTAGATAAAAATATTTACTGTTTAATTAGATAATCATCAAAAACTCCTATCTAGAGTAGAAAACAATGGTTACTAAATATTAGCTATATTTTATACTGAAACAAGAAAAGATTAATTTTGAACAATGGTAAATATTTTTAAATCCAAATAGAATTGTAAAATAGTTTTTGGTATCCCTAATTTTTGAAATCGGAACAATTATTAAATCCTTTAGGTATAAAATAAAGAATAGGAAATAATTAATTTAACTTAGATTAATGGCAGTCAACTTAGACGACATAGTTAATGCTTTCATAATGGAGGGTATGCGTTTATGTGATATAGAAGATTATATCGTGTTACATTCTAATATAAAAATAATATGTTTTGAAACAAGAATAACTTAATGTTGCGTGCGAAAGGCGTAAATATTTAACATTGTGTTAATTTTGTGTGCTAAACAAAGTTATTGTATAATAAATAGCCCGGAAATTTCATCAGCAACCAATTGCAGAAACAATAATCTGTTCTAAGAATATGAAATTACATTTCTGACATACTTCCACTGCGGGATATGGAATAACGGATGCATAACCCAGTCAAAGTCGTAATGCTTTTTTAATTCTTTTGAAATGATCTTGCCATGACCTTTTATCACTTTCGTATAAAGTTCTTTTCGATAAAAAATACTCTCAAAGGATGGTATAATTTGACATTCAGGTAATATCTACAAAAACCCAAAAATACAGTATGCCCAAATCAAATTTGATTGTAAATATTGAACATTCACAAAATTTGAAGTAATTATGTAAAGTGATGTTTACATTAGTTCTTTATTGTGAGCATATTTCTGGTCATCCTCTATGAAACACAGAAGGATTATTAATGTGCCTTACAACTCGTAATTTGAAACTCTTATGAAATAACAAGACCAAGAACTTAGTCTTTTTCAACCATACTGAGACATTGAATCCTGAGGAACTTTTAACTAACATCGGCTTTCTCAGCACGAATGTCTTGCGCTGTAAGGCTGTATCAGATATAGAACTCGCTACCACTTAGTCAAGTGAACGAGTCTTTCCCTACTAAATTATCTCAGTTCATTCCTGCATATCATTTTGTGATATTCTCAACTGAAAAAGTGAATTGATTTCTTAGATGGCAACAGCTTTAGCAATATCTCTTACTTTTAATTTAAATTTCGTCGTTTTAATTTCGTTTAATTTTCAGTCGTCCTTGGGACCAAAAATAAAAATTAAATATTGAAATCAAGACATTTTTAATAAAACAGATATTGGAAAGACTGCCTTGGAAGTTTTCTCTAGATGCAATGACATTACATTTGGTAATCTTACAAAATATTATTTTCAAATGCCTTTAAGAATTTTCCTGAACAATCACTGATTGAAAGTTTTGAACCACAAAAATACCAAAATTAGTTCAAATGCATGTATTTTAGTATAGATATTACAGAACCTCTTTGGACAGATTTTCTTAACTATGAACTTTTTTTCGTTCTTCTACTAATTAAGATTTCAAGTTATCTTGCTAATATCCAGATTTAGGAAATTCTGATTATTTTAAAAATCGAAGTGCTTTAGTAAGTCCGTAGTACAATCGAGTATCTTATTTAAATGAGGATTCTCACAGATTTAACTCTGACAGATTTAACAGGCTATTTTTACTTCTATTAATTTAAAATTAATTTTTGACAATTTATTCTTATCTCTAAATAGAAGTTATTTTGACCTTTTTCGTTGTAATTTTTTACTTTTATATATTTCTTCTAGGTTTAATATTTTTGGTATAGACCTTCATTTTTAATTAAGACTAATTTGTTCATTTCAAAGAGAAATTAACATCTTTTATAATAGATTAACATTATCACTGACATTTTAAAGTTCTTTCTTATTACAGAACTTTTTATTGTAATAAATTTCGCTTAAACACTATAACAATAAATGTAATATTGTTAAGTATTTGTAATTAATTTTCTTTTCTTCAAAAGTGGCGTTTTTCGAAATGGGGAACATTTATTTGTTTTCATTTATTGATTCAAATTTGATCTGTCCATTCCTTCTTTTTTTGTAAATTTAATATTATTTAGTTTTATACTATTTTCATTGTTAATTAGTATTGATCAACTTATTTAATACTTTATATGTTCTTTTTTATAATAAAGAAATATTTATTAAGAAGAAGTGCCTAAGATATTTGAGATTTATTTTGGAATCAATGAAAAACTGGTATCAAGTTGGATATTTTAACTTTTGAATAGGAGTGTTTTTAATGAATCGGAAATTTTTTAATAAATGTCGATTTGTGTATTTAATAATAAAAAAATTTAACAAGCCTACGAATCTCCAATTTATATTTTAAACAGCATTGGAAAACCGTTCTAAATTAAATTACTTTTACTACAAAATTAATAACTTAAATATTGATATATTTTATGTTTCACATTGAATAAATAGAATGTCATGTTGAGCAACCAGTGAAATTTATTGGAAGTCATTTACAGTGAAATTAACAGTTGGGTTCTCCACGCACAGGTTCGGTGACTTTTTTGCCGTCTTCATCGGCGCACCAGCATAAACCAGTAGAGCCATGGCACTGTTTTCTGGCATAGGTACCCTCATTGTTACATTGAGGAACAAAGTTTCCAACTAATCCTTTGCTACCTATAAAAAATTTGTTTCAGATTTAGTAAATAGCATTGACTGTCTATCATTTTAAGTCAAAATGTTATTGGCATATAATATAAACAACATTGATTTTTAACATGAGAAAAATTTAGATAAGCATATTTGAAATTCAGATAACCATATTTTACAGAAGACAAATTTTTTACATTTTTGGAGATTTCCTCCTAAAATGCACAATGCATTAAATTAATTTCATGAGGTTTAGGCTTCTTAAAAATGATATTCTAATGAATCATATTAAGAGAATATTTAATTGCAAACAATCCAGGTATTCAATAACATCTCTAGGAGTTAAATATTGCTGAGACTCAACATTTTACACAAAATAAATGACAAACGGAAATATTAATTAATAAAATTAATATCAAATAAATTAAAAATTTATTTATTAACTGAAGGTAAGATACATCTCTAAGATATGTATGAACACTGATCAATTAAATTAACAAAAGGAACTGTATAAAATAAAGTTCATATTCATACAGTTAAGTTTGATTTAGAAAAATTGAAGGATAATCATTTTGACAGATTGGAAATCTAATTTTTCTGAATTAATTTACATTTTATGTTGAAATATTTGTCTCCTAATCAGTCAAAATAAAAAAAAACATTTTCTGACATAATTTCCAATTAAAGTCATTAAGAAGTTTTAAATAAAATAGCATCACAAATGCGGAAAGTATCATTTTAAGTAGAATACGGTGCGAATACCCACAAGTAATTAGTATGATTTGGCATGAAAGAAACAAATCTGATTAGTAAGATCATTATTAAACCAAGTTTTTAAATATATTATTAAGTAGTTTACCAGGAATGTACTACCATCATTCGCTGCGATTATATCTTGTTGTTGGACAGGCAAAATAAATTGCATTCTCGGCATTATTAATTTTGCAGATATAGAAATCACGTAAAGATGCAGTTGAAGACCGTTATAGTGAAAAGGCTGTTCCAATTAAAAAATAGAAATAGGTGTGTCTAATTCTCTTCCATTGGAGTAGTGTAGAAATTTCTAAAGAATGATTCGATTTCAGATTTTCTCAACATTTGAATGTGTACAATTTAAATGAGTTTAATACAAATAAAACCTGAAGTAATATACCACCAAAAACGGAAGTAAATACAATAGAATATTAAAAATAAAATGACATATTATAAAGTTAAAATTAAACGCGTTATGTAGTGAACTTCTACAATAAACGCATAATCATAAACTCTTGACTACAGATACATTAACTTTCATATGCTAATTATGGTTTATTTCGTTTCAGGACAAGCTTATTCTTTTTTAATTTTGTTCGATAATACTAAATATCCTTCTTCATAATTTCTATTAAATGCTGAACCACCTCATCAGCGATGTTATTTCCTAATATGTAACATTCTTATATAAAATCTGCCATGAATGTAACTCCAGTGCATTTATTGTGATGCGACTGCATTTCGAAACATGGTCAAACCAATTGGAACTGCCATTGGAGAAACCTAGCTAAGCAGCATGCCCTCTTTCAGTGCACTTGGATCATCCGAAAAGTGAGGGCAGACCTGTTCATGAGATTTATTTTTCTATCTTGAACAAATGACTTTAAAACAAAAATTTGCTATAAATTAGCGATAAATATAATTTTGCGTGAAACTTGGAAAGACCGTTACTGTTACAATGATCAAGACTGCTTACAAAAAAGATGCCTTGCCATATCGCCAAGTGTTTAGTTGCACAAGGCTTTTTGGAAAGTAGAGAAGAGGTCAACGACGAGGACCACGGCAGACAGCCATCTAGGAACACCATGGCTAACAATGTTACGAGAGAAAGAACTATTTAGCTCAAACCGGTGATCAAGTTTTCGTTTAATGGCCTACATAATAAACACTATGAAGGCACAAATCATGAAATTGTTACGAACCCTATCAGCATGAGGAAGAAGTGTGCAAAATGCTTACAAAAATACTCATAAACCAAAATTCATAGCGCGTTGAAACATGCCAAAAAAGCCTCGATATGTGCAAACGTGATCAAAAATGTTTGGGTAACCTCATTTTTGATCACGTTACAGGTAACCAAAAGGTAACCAAAAGGCAATCATCGGAGGGCACATGGCCTCTTCGGCTAGCCCGAACAATGCCAGGATTAGCAAATAAAAGTTCACAAGATAATGCTCATCATGATTTTTGACATCTACGAACTGGTTTATTACGAATTTGTAGAATCTGAAACTTCTGGGAACTGAGAATTTTATGTGGAAGTCCTGAAAACACTGAAGCACAAGGCTCAACGCATCCGGCCGGACATTGCAGGTAGTTAGACGTTGCATCACAATAATGCTCCGGCCTATACTGTCTTTATTGTCACTGATCGCCTGGAAAAAGCACTAAAGCCAACGAAGTCAAAGCAGCAGTTTCCCAGATCCTCTACATCCAGTACTTAGCTCTCTCAACTTTTTCTTTTTCCACCCCTGAAAGGCAAGCCTTTTGAACATTGATGGGGATCATAACTATTTACCGCCCTATTAAGAAACATTCTGGAGGAAAATTATCTCAATACTTTCAAGACCTGGAAGTCCCGTTGGAGCCTATGTATCGATCCAAAAGGAAATTATTTAGAAGATTTTTTAAATTTTTCTAACGATAAATTTAATAAACGGTTTTTAATAGATTTCATTATTATTTTTCAGTACGGACCTTGTATGTTTTAATTAACAATAGATTTGTAAAATGTAACATAAATGTTAACTTCCTTAATCATTATATATGACTCCCAAGTTATTAAATGTATAAGTTCATAAGGAGAATAAAAATGATCCTTGAAAATTTCTTAAATACCTTTGACAATTGGCATCCATCATCTATTTGATTATCTTAAGTTATTGATCACATGCTTAATTCGTCCTCTAATACAAAGACTAAAGGAATTATTTTGCCTTTATATAACGAACTGTATAAATTAAATCCGTTTTAATTGTAAGAACTTTTTTCAAATGAATTATGTACTCAAAAATTTCTAAATTGATTGAGAATTCGATTAGATTGCTTGATAACAATGTTTTAATAAGCTAAACAAAAATATTTATCAATAAGATAGCTAATAAATAAGAGTAGCTAATTTAGGAATAATAAGACTTATAGATTTTGTTCTGAAATGACAGATTAGACTTACTCTTAGTCAATTCAGCATCTCTGTGGACGTGGCATTTGCAGGTCTTGATCTTCCTGGATGGGTCAGTGATGTGGCTTCCATCAGGCCTCCAGCACATGCAGAATTTAGATCCAGTGAAGCATTGAAGGGCCTCGTAGTCACCGTTGGCATCGCACTTGGGGATGAGTTTTATTTTGGTATTAGATTTGAGTTCTCGCTCTCGGTGCTCTTCGCACTGGGTAAGGGCATAAGCGCCCACCGTGCAGCAAATGGCAACAGCAACAACGAAGAAGGCCTTCATTTTCTGTAACTAAAAGATAAAAATTTTAAAAAACGAATGCAAAATAAACCGTTAATGATGTTCTTCGCGTAAATACACATGGTATGAAAGGTTTTTTTTTTTTAATTTATAATGATTGTGTAAATAGTTAGAAGCTGTTCGCACATTATTCTTTAGATGATATTAAAGGAGTGCATAGAAATAAATTACATTCATGTTTTAAATAGTCAGTTTGATAGCCCTTGCATTTAATTATCATTCTACTTTGTAATTTTCATGCTAATTATGCTTTTTGTAATATTAAAGAAGTATTTTTTCCAACTGATAGTGATTGGCTTTCAGAAGTCCATAAAGTGTTGTAAGTCGAATTTCGGATGTCGCAGATATTAAGAATCTCAAAACACGAAAATCCATTGATCAGGAGATTTATCAGGAATATCGATATGGTCTCAATTCCTATTTAGTATTTTCTTTAAAAAAATACCTTCTGTAAATTTTTTTTATGTTTGCTTGTTTTGTCTTGATGTACTTTAACAGATTGATGGCATTGTGGAAAAAGATTGGAAATTTCATATTTAAAAATTGGAGTCAAAGTATGTTCTCAATAATATTTAAATTTGATTTTGACACACACACATTTTCGGCAATTTTTTTACTTTTATTTTGCCTTTGTATGAAAAACCAGTGATACACATGAATCCTTCATAAAAATTTTATTTTGGTTCTTTAAACCATGTATCACATTTTTTTCTTCTTTTATGTTAATGAATTTCTCTACTGCAACCACTTAAATAGAACCAAGCTTCAATTATTGTTATGACATTTTTCTCCTGATAAATGTTTGTTAAAAGTTTTGCTGCATTTTTACGTTCATACATAGAACGCCAAGAAAAATGATAAATATTATATTTCTGAGCTTTTTAAGATTCAAATGAAATTTGTCTAAAGTTGAAAGTGAATAGTTTAATGCATCTGAAACAAATCTGAAAATAGAGGGGTTTTTTTCTTTAAGCATTAAACGCCTCTTACTTTCATATTTATCATTTTTCTTTGCGTTTTATATATAAACGCGAATAATACTAGAAAGCTGATTTTTTTTTCTTTTGATAACATGGAATTTTTGTCTTTAAATGACAGACAATATTTTTTCTTGTTTTAATTACTTATTACATTTCTTATCATGGCGTTACATTTCAAAAAACCATAAAATGTGTAAGCGTATCCTTCCATCCTTTACCATTTTAATCCGGCATTTACATACAAATAAAGTCTAAATATCAGACAATAAAAAAAATCCATCCAAATGATTTTTCTTACGACAGAAGAAAACCATCTAAAAAAGCATGGGCACCATAATTATTTCAACGTTAACGTGTTTGTTAAATTCTTAAGTACATTTTCTGCCAAATTTATAATATATTACTTTTTTTTCAAAGGAAAAAAATTGTGTAAAACAAATTAAGAAATAGCTTCCATTATCTTCAATAAAAATTATAAATTTCAAATACAAATAATATCATTTTAAAGATTTTTTTAGGAATATTTTGCAAAATCATTCAAGAATCAGTAATATCAGTTTTAAATAAACGAAAATTTTTAGAAATACTTTTTGCACTGCTCGAATTGAAAAACTCCTAGCCGAAACATTTTATTTTAAATTTCAAATGCAATCTGAAATTTGTTTTGCGCAAAATCAAAACAAACTTGGAATTATGATTAAAAGGAATTTAGACCTATCATACAGAGTCATTTTGATTCGATGTTAGCAAATTGAAATTTAATATTTCCCTAATAGTTTGCATTCTACAGCTGTAAATAAAACTAGCCAATCTTTATGACACCTTATTTTTATTTATTCTGCAGTGGACAAAAAATCCCTTCCCTATGTATTTTACTATGTGTCTAGAAAATATTAATGCAAGTTTGAAAGAGCAGTGTGACGCACACAGTTTTACTATATAAATGCAAAACAATTTTTATAAAGTATATAGTATTCTTTTTATGTGATTTTGCTTATACTAAATCATTAAATATAATGTTTGTTTCACTATAAAACATCCATTGATGGAAAACGATGGTAAAATGCTTCAAATTTAAATCTTTATTTCATTATTCTAATAGTTTTATGTTCATTTTGGTTAAATTGCGCTCTTAAGTCTTTTTAATAAGACATATTAAAGACATATTTCAAAAATAAAATTATATAATAATAAAAGCTTAAAAAAAGCACAATAATACTTACTTAATCGCAGGAAAAGATGAAACTCGATGAATTTCTAATTTTATACTTTCAAATTACCACTGATAATGCAGCTTCCATTTTTGACATCTGTTAGTTTTTGATAATATTATCAACAAAATAGTTGCATAATGCATCTACTACATATTTTAGATTAAAAAGAGAAAATTTAAAGGTTTTTGAGAGAAAAACAGATGTTGGAAATTTCTTTATGAATCAAAAAGTTAATATTGTATAGTAGCTCTAATACATTATTTGAAAATATACATTTCACTTAATATTATATACTTTATTTTCCATTTATTTTAAAGCAGTTTCTACACATTAAGATTTTGAGGAGGTTTCTTTTAATATTCATTGAATTACCATTTCCATTTTTTGTTTCTATTAAAACAAGATGAGTTGGCAACATCTACAATTCTACCAGCATCCACCTTTTTAAACTTCCTCTACATTAAAATACTTTAATGAAATTTTAATGTACATAGGACTTCTCAGAAAAACGAGGTTCGTGGAATTGGCTATTAAATTCGTTATCTTCGCATAAAAATAAATAAAAAGCAATGCAAATATTTTGTAGAATATACGTGTTCTAATTCTTTGTTCATGTTCTTATTGATTTGTTCTAGTTAAAATAGTTTTCACTCAGATTAATACACAGTTTTCACTATGCTTATATCTTTTATTCGAAACAGCAAACATCTCCTCCATCAAGGTCGATAAATAAAATTATTCATTCTAACTCGGATAAATTTATACAAAAAGATAGGAATATATTTCATAATCTTATAAGTATTTATAAATAATATTATAAATCAATTAATAAGCATTTTTATTAGAAAATATGCTTATCAATGCTAGTAGAATTAAGAATAATAATTATGTGAAATATATTTTATAGAATCAATGTATGATAAAAATGAAACATTATTTAATGTTCAAAACTTTTGTTATCCATCTTAAAATTCAAAAGAATATTAAAAAGCCTGAACAATGCCATTTTTTAAACTTTTATTTAATTTTTGGCATTCGGATATGGCATGTTTCCAGAATTAAAACATTAAGCTGTTCCTATTTTACAGAATTTTCTCTTGACAAGTATTTTTTAACCATGTTTATTTTATATAAAGGAGTTATTTAAAATTAGTGGCATTTGGAAAGTTCATAAAAACAAAGTTATCATTCATGATAATATTCTGAAACTTCTGAGGTTCTCTCTTTTGTTTATTTAAATGAATCTTAAATAAGTAATTTAATAATTTATACTCCTAACATATCCATAGGCTCTATAAAGTATTTGACAGAAAAATAATATATTTGTAATAATTATAATCTTTAAATGAAGCCTAACAATAGGAAAATATTTTTTATGTATTGCAGCAATTTTGGGGTTAAAGAAAATCTTAGGAAAAGTTCTTCAGAAATACTTATGTCCTTATTTAATAATTAAAAGATTGTTAAACAAAATTTCAGAAACAACCAGATCAACCAAGAAAAAACAACCAGAAATTAGAATACTTGAAAGTTTGACTTAATATGTTTCAAAAGCAATCTTAATATTCGGAGATTGAACATTAGATATTAAAATAATTTTAAATTCTCAAATATCGTTAAACATAAATGTTAGAAAAATCTCTATTAATATTATAACAGGATTATAATTTTCTAAATAAAAAGAGTTGAATTTTAAAGAAAATAAGCTGTACATTTTAGCTTATGAAATATTTACGTAATAATAATAATTTTAATTCAAAATTGTGACTTTCAAATAAAATTTTATTTAAACTTTCGATACGTTATGTAATATTTTGCTTTCTGTGTTTGAATTTTTCAAAAGCTTGTTGCAATGGGCATGGTTTAAGAAGTTCAGGAATAAGTAGTTTTTTAACGTAAGTCGATTATATTTATATTTGATTATATCGATATATTCCATTATGTAATCGATATATCTATAAATAAATATTATATTTCAGTTTGCATAGTTTTTCAATAGATAATAAGTTTCTTAGAATGTTATAATAAGTTTTTTACCAATGTTAACGAATTGATGGTTACAACTCACCATCAAAGATTTGTTAAGTTGATTTATCCTATTATCCTATTGAAGGTTGACTTATCCTATTACAAAATAACTAATTATAATCAAAATAAGTTGGAAAATCTATTTTACTGGATTAACTTCTTTAACTTAGTTTTGTGTTTAAAAAATTAAGGAAAACCACAAAACGTCACATACAAAAAAATAAGAACAAGTATTAAAAAATAATAAACTAGTAAAATATTTCACGATTTTATAAATATGTCATCTACCAATAAGTAATTGGACACGTGATTCTGGGCACGTTGGATCTAAGCTAACAAATTTGAGGTGTACCAGACTTTTCCAGTTTTTGCTGCATGAAAACTGCCGTTGTCTTCCAGGAAATAACAAGGATATATTCGTAAAATTGCTGAAATGTCAAAACCGTATGTCCTCCAAAATGCTGTAGTAGGTTACAGTAAGCATATTAGATAATATAATAGTGAACCACAGGCCCCCAAGGGAAACAATTACCTCCCAGAGAATCCCCCAAGGGAAACGCCTTTAAAGTGCAACTCTTTCTCAACCAAAAATCATTGTCATTACAATAGGGTTCAACAGGACTAAAATTTTTATAAAGAAGCACTAAAACTGTGAAAATAGATATCAAGTACAGTCATGCTTATACATTATATCAATACAAATAATAAAATCAAAAGTATTTATCTTTTATTTTTTATTATTATCTTTTCACTTTTTTGCATTTAAATTACAGCAATAATAATTTTCAAAATGAAATTACAATGAATAAACCTGAAAGTTGATATTTAATCAAATCGTCTGTAATGTTTTTACGGTCAGATATGCATAAGCATACACATAATACAAAAATGAAGACTAGATAGCTTTTAAATCGTTAGGTAAATTTAATTGGTGTGTCATCGTTGCTTCAAAATTGGGTGTGTCTTCGTAATATAGAAGCAGAGACCAAGCAGTAGACCACTTGGTTAGCTATGCTCAGAAATATCCTTTCACATGGAGGACAATGCGACTATGACATATTCAGTGTGTTTCAGCCACCATTAGTGAACACGATGGATCTTCCGTTGTATCCGGATTCCAACTCGCTGCCTAACGATAACGAGAACGAAAGCCCAAACCAAACAAGCAACTGCCGCTTTGAATGAATGATATTCCGCAGCTCAAAAGATCCATACATCTCAATGATAATAAGCATTCAATATTACTTATAATACAAAAATTTTTAATTTAAATGAAATGTTACTTAATAGCAATATTCAGACGTCAGCATTTTAAAACTAAACTGGTTGCTAGATTCATTGATCAGCTAAAATTACAAATTAATTAACTAAATTAAATTAGAAAGGCCAAATTTATAATAGGAATGGCAACAGCCATTTTATTCATCAAAATTCTTGATCATAAATAATATGTGAATTAATTAAAATAATTGCATGTAAAATAATTGTGCATTAATTAAAATACACAGAGAATTTATTTAAAGAAAAATATTTCTCTATCACAGCAAACAAAGCCTTTATATCTCCAATTTGAATTTAAAATATCTATATGAATAAAATCTGAAAAACATTTTCTCTTAACTTTAATTTCAACGATTCTAGATGGTTGATACTGTTGAAATGAAAAATAAACAGAAAAATGGACGAAAGAATTTTGTATCCTTTTTCATTTCTCACAGCGTCATTCTGAAATTTAAGGATGCATATGAAATTTGGGAAAGAGAAATGACCGCAATCCATGTATTTTGGTCATTTATGTAAAAAAAGAAGGGGGGAAAAAGAAAGAAAATGCGGAATGTAAGTAACGACAGAATGTCACGCTTGAATTAGTTTATGTGCCATTTTCAGTCGCTTCTTCTCTCACAAAATTTGAAATGAGCGCCCACGTGGCGGCGTGCCAAGCACCGTTGTTACCTTGGCAACGGAAAGGAAACAATTCAGTCTGTTGACGCTATCTGGCTCATACCGAGAAACATGAAGTCGAAAATCAGGGAATCTGGAATTCAGATAGCATTTTATGCAAAACAGGTAAGATTTTATTCATTATTTTATTAATGATTCAGAAAAATAATCAATATTATCTTGAAACCAATATACTGTTTTTAATTTGTATATTTGTTGCTTTTATCTTTGATTATTTTTTTTATTTCTTTTGATTCTTAATTAATTAATAAATAAATATTTCAATGGTTACTAGATAAGCCTAATAAAGTTTATTATTATTGTAGGAAATTTTTGTGTCTAAGCTTATTGTGAATGCCAAATTAAATAAAATAAATTTTTGACTAAATTTAAAATTTTTTTTAATAAATGCTATAGTTTTATAAGATAACAACGACATAAAATTTTGATAAAATAAATAATGTTTTTTCGTTCTATTTCTAAAGATTTATTTTAATTTCAATGATTTTTTAAAGGGTTTTATAATACATAACATTGTGTTCAAATAAATAAAAATTTTAATTCTTTTTATGTAATATAATTCACAGATAAGAATAAATTATCAACAATTTTCAATTTTGATAAGAATAAACTGTTTGCAGATTTCATAATCAATTTATATTTTCTACGTATGTTTTTTATTGCATAAATTTACATATGATAGTATATTTTAAAATAATATTTATTTCAATTAAATTAATTTGAAAATAGAAATTATAATATACTATCATATTTTATGTATTCCTACTAGTTCTAAAGCAGTTAGCTTAAGTAAATAATATTTTTTATGCTGTGCTAAAGATGTTTAACTTACGAGTCAAAAACTATTTGTTAATCATTATTGTGTACTTATGTTATTTGTTTTTCTGTTTAGAAAAAAATATATATATATATATTTATATAATTATAAATTATTATAGTTAAGCTCTGTTGTCAATTCCTTAAATAATTTTATAATTATATGTAGGAATATAATAAATAAAAAAAGTAAACACTCCTTTAAATTTAATTCTTTTTTATTATAATGATTATTTAATTATCCTAATTAAGTAAAAACTTGAGTATGTTAAATTAAAATAAATGTCCTGTTGGATAATTGTTAATAGTGTGTCATAAATACTATGTTACAACGATGTTATTATTTCATCAATATTTAATATATGATATTTTATATTTTATTCCTTAATACTTTAAATTAAAAGTTATTGACATTTTTATTAATATGACTTTGATAGAAAAATACAGAGTTAGTTACCGATAGTCTGAAAATGTTGTCGATAAGGAATAAATTCATGGATTGTGGTAAAATAATAGATGACCCCTTGGCATCCATTTTTAACAGGGAATCTTATCCATCACTTGAAGGTCATAAGACATATTTAAAAAAAAGTGAATGTTATCAAATTATGGGAAATGATTTCAACCAGTTTTATATCTAAGCCATGTTTTAGTATTTTGAAATAATCACCAATTCTTACCATCCTGAAAATGGGATGCATTTTCTCAAATTCCTTGAAATTGTCATTTTCTTAGATTGTAAAATCAAGCATAAAAAATCAGAAAAATAAAATTTGCGGCCTGAGAAATAGTACTGATTCACATAAGACAAATATATTTTTCTTTGATATAACTAATAACCTATTTCTGATAAAATGAATACTTTATTACAACAGAACAATTTTTTATTTAGTTTTAAACTTGAAATTTTTCTTACCACTCTGGAAAATAAATAATAAGTTCCTATGTGAAGAAACGTTTATTTGAAATATAATGACAGTGATTTGAGAGATGATCTTTAATGATCCTATTTCTGTAATTAGATATTATTTACAATCTATGAGAAATCTCTATTCAAATGTATTGCCTAGGTTGAAAGATTTGTATTAACTCTCTTATCGAGATCAGAGCTAAGGGTTGCTAGATCTTATACAAATAATACATGATGTACCAATCTTGGATTAAAAAAAATATATTATGTAATAAAAAATTCAAGAAAATTTTTAATAATTTGAAGACAATTAAAGATAAAAAGAGGAAAACGATGCACAGAACTGTGTTAAAATTCGTATTTTTGTGTCAAAAGCTGTAACTCTTACCATAGAAAATTTTAAAAAACTGTGTGCCCCTAAACATTGCTTATTCTGTCAACTGATCAACAATTAACTGAGATTAGACATACAGTTCACAACATTAAGCAACATGTTTTGTGGTAAAGTAGAGAAGTCTTGGTGGATGTGCTATCCTTCAATGCTGGTAGTGATGACTTTTATTCCAGGTATACCTTTGAGCTCAAGAATTTTCCCAATTAAATGTTTGATTGGCATAAAAGATATAAAAAGAATTTCGTTGAAAAGGTGATGTTGATAAAATGTGATTTTTTGCAAATCTTTTAACATGTCAGACTATGCACAAAAATGGAAAATATTTAATGGGACCTCATTTTCCTTAAAGATCAGTTTTTCCTGTTTTAATTTTTGAAATTATGTTTTGTAAATATATTGTCTAATATCAGTTTATGAGAAAAACCTATTTCTTAAAAAAATTTCTGATTTCTTTGGAAAAATTTATGGAATAAAAATTTTCTAATGAAGTCACACTAGATTATAAGTTTATATATAGATACTCAAAAATTAAGGGTATATTGTCTTTGGTTCACCACCAGACTGCATTTGCTGTGTATTAACTTCAAGATAGTGTAAAATGCTTTTCATTTACCCAAAACATGAAGTTAATAATACTTCAACTTGATTCTGAACACTGAATTTAAAAAATACCATTAAATAGTGAAGTTCTTAGATATCTTGCATATAAATGCTTAAGAGTACTCTTTGGTTTTGAAAGAACGTTGACAAAATATCTTTCGCTCCCTCATGAAACAAAATATCGGCAAGTTATTAATTTTTATTCATAAAAATTTTACCTTAAAAGGATTGACAGCAAATTTCTTGATAGCAATTCCCAGATAATGAAATATATGGAAACGTTAAATGAGAAGGGAATGGCAAGTAATAAATATCAACAACAACTATAAAGAAACAATGAAATTCGAAACAAGAATCCTCAGACCCAAAATGGCAATGCCGTTTAAGGATACCAAAGACTGATATTTTGCAATAAGATTATACATCAAAAACGTGACTATGTCTTAAACACTACATTAATTGTTTTACGACCTTCTGAAACAGAAGACTGCATTTTCAACAATTCCTTGTGCCTTAATTTGCTTTATTTTACATATTTGTTATCTTCAAAGCATCTCAAGTAATTCATCCTCCATAAACAACCAACTTGGTCACCAACTTTTCATTTTTTTTTCTTCTTTTTTTTTTTTTTTTCTTCTTTTTTTTTTTTTTTTTCTCCCCCGTACACAAAGCTGGCTTCTTTCCCATGTGTTCAATGCAAGCTAAATTTCACCATTTCAAATAATTTTTACATTTCT
The DNA here is from genome assembly GCA_026290005.1 of Latrodectus geometricus. Taxonomy (NCBI): domain Eukaryota; kingdom Metazoa; phylum Arthropoda; class Arachnida; order Araneae; family Theridiidae; genus Latrodectus; species Latrodectus geometricus. Next base: position 54,230 of record JAPDSC010032695.1, read on the forward strand.
TTTTGAAGCTTTCCTGTGAGTTTAGTCTGTATACTTAAAATTTAAATGAGATTTTATAATACAAAAGCATGTTATAAGTTCACTTCATAAGCTTGAAAGTTCATGATTTTGCACACAATTCATTTTTTCTGCTTTCTTAGCCATATTATTTTAACTTTTTAACAACTGTTTTTAAACAATATTAATTTTTGGTGTTCTTCATATTTAAGGAATAATTAATTAAAATGTGACGTAAATCTTTGCATTAATTTTTAATAACAAAAATTCACATTTATCTTGTGCAACTAACAGAGAAAATTCCCAGTAAATAGATTAAGCTATTGATGGACTGAATATTTTGCAAGGTTTTAAAATATATTTGGCAATTGCTTAGTTAAAATATTTAGTATAAATATATGCTTTTCATTAAACTATTGTTTCATTCATTAAAATGCTAATTAACTCACTTCATATGACATCAAAATCACATGCCAAGTGCACTGGTTGATTCCTTTTTATGCGTTTACTGATTAAACACTATTAAATTTGAATCTACAAGTACTTCTGGGCTGATGTTTATTTTGCTAATTTGTTCATTTGTCTCTTATTTGTCACCATTTTGTTATTAATGTTGTCCATGATAAGCATTTCAGAAAAACTTACTTTTTAAAACATTACTCTGGTAACGTAAAATAGCTACAAAATTTGAGCTACATGGTTATTTTGCCAAAACAATCGGCAATCGTTGATGATATAATATAAACTGCTTTATTATCATCTATCAATTTACATAAAACAATTTTGATGACAAATTATTCATGCCATAATAAAGCTCTTTTCTTTCATTTTGTCAAAATACTAAGTTTTTCGATTATTTGCAAAAATTATTTATCTTATTCAAACATAGAAGAACTTGAAAAAATACAAATATTCAACTGTTTACTTGTTATTAAATGGCACATTAGTTAAAAAGCATTGCTACTAAGATGTTGTATTCAATTAAATTGAACTCATTTACAATGTTCGAACACGATTGTACTCAAATATATAATGTAAACAATTTGCGTTTGATATTGGTCAAATGACGAGTACAAAGTTTTAAGGCGCCATCTGAGGATGAATTGAGTCCAATGCAAATAATAGTTAAAATTAATTTTCAACAGCGAAAGGTCATTCAACTTTGTGTGACAATTTGCATAATGGATTATAACACATACAGAACATTTTTAAGTACTTTTACATTTCCTGTAACGTTTTGAATCCGAGAATATAATGACTTTACTCTTAATTGAACCTTTCACGGAAACAAATTGATTTTATTCCTACTGTGTCAACCGGTCTATAATTAGATCTTGAACTATATGTACTTCTGGATGTTTCTAGTATACTCAAAGAATTATATAAATTTATTAATTTAAACTTTTATTTCCACTTACATATTAAATAAATTTTTCAAATAGTTAATATAACAGTTAATTTGTTCAGATACTAAAAGATAAATGAATTTAAATGAAATTTTTTTATGTCCATTTCATTTTACCATTGTACATTGTGTTGATAATGAAGCAAGTGCTTTATTTTTTTTATTATTCAATAATTTAGCTTTATTTTTACATTTGAAGCAAATCTGTCACAGCCTCTTAACTTATCCTTAGATAGAAGAAGTTATTTCTTAAGAAATGTTTTCCCAAATTGTTAGAAAAATCATGCAACTCCACATATTTTTATGTAATGTACAATATTTGTTTGAATAATATCTCAATATAATGCAAATCTTTCGTTTTAATAAATATTCGATTGCTAATATTGTTGTTGCATCAGCATACTTCCCTTTACCTAGTCCTGAACTGGGCTCTACCAGTTAGATAGAAGCAGCTGGGTGGGATTCTTCGAAATTTAGAAGCACAGACCAAGCAGAAGACACTCAAACACTTGACTTGCCATTCCCAAAGGCATCATTTCACTTGGAGTGACATTGCGACCATCACATATTATAATGCCCCAGCGACGGAACATGATTTGGTTGAGAATGTACTCGAACTCACTACCTTCCAATAACGAGAACGACACACACTTTTAACCAATCAACCATAAACCGGCTCGCTTATGTTATAACTTATGAATCATTTGTAGGTTGACAGTTATTTAATTCCAACTAGTAATAGTTAAACTACCTTACATTTCTTGGATTCTTGTTTGCACACAGTCTTATTTTATATTCAGAGAACAAATTAATCAAATTCATCTACAGAAAAATATTATATTTAGGGAGTTTTAAAAGCTCGGGTACACAATTAAATTTATGAAATAAAATGATTTTATAAATTCATAATATTATTAATACATGCAAAATGTGATTATATAAGAAAAAATATTTTTTCATTCAAAACTAGAAGATGGGTTATATTTTATAAATATTATAAATTCTATATTCTATAAATATAATATATATAAATATTCTTAATCAACCGATCCTTGTGAAAACAATGTAAAGTTGAATCTCTCTCTTTGGTATTCTCAAATTCACAATAAGAATACAAAAAAAATTACTCTTGTAATATGTTGAATATAAAAAAAGTACAAGTTTAACTATAATTTGCAGCCCCATTAAGTTAGAAGTAATTAAAGGGTTTATATGGGCATATTAGGTTTTAGTGGCTTAGCTAGTTAGGGTGTTGTTTTCGTTACCTGAAGTAGTGAGCTCAAACCCCAGCTTATCCGAAGATCCAAAGTGTTCAGTAAGTGATTGGGGCTCGTAAAATATGGCATGGTCGCAATGGCCTCCCTGTTCTCATTACAAATTAATACTTATGAGGGTGTTAGTTGCCAGGCCTTGGGTCTTCTCTGACTTCTTATATCTAAATTGAAAGACCCAGTTAGTGCTGTCACCTTTGAGCCAAAGTCGTATTTCTAACCTCATAAGGAGATGCTCTGTTCAAAAAAAAAAAAAAAAAAAAAAAAAAACAAACCCGGAAGCCGTACTTTTTGATTTTATTCCCCTAGTCATTGACGGGCTTGACTGCGCCAAGTGTTATAAGCAACCACAACATTGCATTTATTGATTCATCTATAAAATTGCAGTTTCAGTCAAAAATGACACTAAGAAATATAATCATCAATCATAAAGATTGTTGTTAGGCATTTAAATAGTATAAATATTGATGATTTGATTTCTTTTGATTTTTACCATTTTAAATATGTTACTCGAAACTCTCTATTCATTATATAATCTTTGAAAACATAATACACTTTATTGAAATAAGATGATATAATATTATGTGTCTTGCTTTCTAAAACAGTCCTCTTTGGGAATCCAAAACAAAAAAACTAGTGAAACTATTTTAAAAATTGCCGTATATATTCAGTGGTGTAGAATGTTATGAGGAAGCACAAGTGTGTGTTACTAACTTTTTTAAATTATGAAATAAATGAACAATTTTGTTATTGTTCATTTTATACTTTTCTTGAAGTGCTGCGCTAAAATCCTGAGCACCAATGTTCTAATAATAATATAAAAATATGCAATCAATTGGATTTTTTTTATGCGTTTTAATTTCAAATGACATTTATTCCAGAGAGATAGATGCATAAACACATTTTCAGATCCTTCTATAAATGATAAATATGAAAAAAATCAAAGTCGTCAAAAAAAGTTAAAATTTCAATCGTATCAATTGTAAAAAGAATATAAAATAATTTTATGAAACACAATAAAGTAATTAGTGGAAAAAATTGTGATTAAACCTAAAGGTAATGCACTGTTCTTGCTTGAAATATGATAAAAGAGAAATTTCATTCTATATTATGCTTATCATAAAGGTATAATATATCATAAAGGTCGTATACAGGATAAGGTAAAGAATAAGTTTAAGAAAAAAAATCTTAAATTGTTTTATAACCAGAAATCGGAAGGAGCTGTTCAGAAAAGAGAAAAAAA
>JAPDSC010032705.1:5331-16774 GCA_026290005.1 Latrodectus geometricus
AAGAAATGATAAAGATTCTTATTTTAATGCACAATTGAAAAAGGCTTACATTAAATGAAAATTATAATTGATATATTTATGTCCAATTTCAATAAAGTTACCATATCAGACAAGTATTTTAATATATGGATATTATCAACATGACCATGTTTCTATATAATTTTATAGAAAACTCGTAAAAATTAACCAATGTTACAAAATTATTGTAAAAAAAAAATTTGTATTCATTTAAAATTGAAACAGTCTTTTTATCACAATAAAAAAATTATATTCTTCTCGCCAAGTTACAATTTTCTTTTCCCTTTCTCTTAAACGGAAATTTTACTTCATTTAGAGGGAAGATATATATAACAATGTATTACTTTCATAATTAAATACATCCTCTCTCCTATGAAAATGACAATCATTGAAAGTATCTCTATCAAGGTCATTTTCATAGATTTGAGCAATATTCAAGAAGTAAAAAGTTCATTTACTAAGTAAAAAGCCTTGAAATTTTATATTTGCCATACCGATATACATTATAAAGAAGAATCGTAATATACATCTATTAATGTTCTACAACAGCTGGAATTGAACTTGAAACACTTCGACTTGAATAACACTGCTTATAATAAGACTATGGAGAACTTAGAGTATCATATTTGTAATCGGGTTATACAAAGTCAGAGAAATAATGGTAATATACAAATTTTATTTTCGTTTTGTAGCAAAAGAAAATATCTCACACCAATAAAATTTGTTTTGGTTACCTCTGAATGACAGTAAATATATTTTTTAAGAGATTTTTCATACGGAACAATCTGAATAAAATTTTGATACTCTTTGGTTGCTAAAGCATATTTAGTGCAATTTGCTTAATATTATTTATTTCAAGAAATCAAATTTATCCATTATAATAAACTAGCTTTGGGTACAACACTCAATCCCATTACACTGGTTATTAATGCATTATTGATTAGATCCAGATAATTTTATTCTTCAGGCACATAGAATTTGGAGAGGAGGTGTTCAACTTAGATGTGGGGTGGTTAAATGTCATAACTCAAAATTAGAACTACGTACCAGATTAACAGTTTAAATTATATTTCAAGCCAACCAATGAGATGCTTTCATTTAGTTTTGTTTCGATTGACAATTCTAGCATAGAAATAAGTGATAAAACCATTTCTAATCGCAGATTGTATCTGACTTTCCTGACTTTTGCTTATTAAGGAAACGTATTGTTTTGGAATATATTTCTGAATTAAGGATAGTTTGAAATTTTACCACGATATTTCCTTTGTAGCTATAAATATAACCTGTCTGTAAATCATAATAGAAATGAAACTTTAAAAATATGCATCAAAAATGTTCATTTAAAGGTAATTTTTCCATCATTCATATATTTAAATATATAATGTTATTAATTACCAGATTTTTCTTTAACATTTTATAAAAACAATAGCATTTATCAACACTTTATAAAGATAACAGTATTTCTGAATACTTTCACTGCAATACATTATAATTATGTCATTACAAATTTTTAATAATTGGCAATTTCTGAAATAAAAAGTTTATTTTAAAGCTGAGTGAATCAAATGAAATAATTATATACTACGTCTAAACTGTATAGAAAACTATTAATTATAATAATTTATATTAATTAATGAAGAAATAGTTTTGTATTTAATAGCAATAAAAAAATCGAATTTTTAACAGAGAAAATACACGGTAAATTATTAAAAAACGTATACATAATTCATTATTCCTTCATTAGAAACCTCCTTTTTATTTTACATTTTAATTATTGGTATTAATTTCAGGTTAACTTTTTACTTTATATTTTAAAATTTTATTGAATTATTCCTTTTTTTATAAAGAATACTTTTCGTAAAAACTATATATAAAATTAATTTTATTATATAATTAAAAGAATTGGTTAGTGTTCACATTTTTTAACGGATATCAATATAAGGAAAATTTAAAAATCAATATTAATGATTTTATTCAAAGAATATACTTTAATTCTTATATTGTGATGATTTTTTGTGCATATCTTGATTTTGCCATACTGATAATATAATATGTCTTGATATAAGTTCTGAAAATATTCTTATATTTTCAAACTATTTATAGTCTAATTTTATTCGTTACGATAGTTCTTGATTATCATTCATTAATGCCAACCATGCGATTTTCCTTCTTTCCAAATTTTATAAAGATAAGCATAGAAGCTCTGAAAATTTTCTTTAAGTTTTAACCTATGTTGGAAATTTTTTTTTTTTTTTAGCGATAGAGATTTTATTCGAAGAATATATGTATCTTATCATTTGTACAACTCATTGGAGGAATTTTTGTTTTAATTAACATCAGTCTGAGAAAAAAATTCTTAAAATTTCGTATTATGTATTTGTTTTTAAAATTTCGTATAATTTTAAGCTACCTACGACGGTGATTTTAGTAAAGGTTTATAATGTATTTCTTATCTTGTAATTTTTCTTCAATTTATAATGTAATTTTTCTTATTCGTCAAATCAACAAATAAGTAGATATATTAGTATGATAATATTTGAAATACTCCTACAATCTTAAACTGCCTATATTTGAAGAATATATTCAGATTAAAAATCTGAGATTTTACTTTTTTGTTTCAACATTTTGTACACTTTATTTTGCTTTTTAGTAATTTACAGTTAGAAAAAGTGTTTTTTGCTTAGTTTGTGTGAACCACCTTAAAAATTGTGATTTTTAAATGGATTAATTAATAAATTAAACATTAAATATTAAATAATTTAAACATTTAAAAAATGTTTAAATTAATAAACATTTATGAAAATAAAATATTTGTACTTTACCTTGAAAATAAATACGGAAATGAATCCTATAAGTCTTAATTCAAAATTAAGTAAAAGATAATCAAATAATATTTGATTCTTTCTATATATGTTATGTTTGAAATTTAAGTGGTCAAAACTAAATTTTTTTCAGAGAATGCTTAAAGATTCAATTTACCGATACATTTTTATTTATGTCAAGCGCGTGAATATGTTCATAGCTTTTGTTAATTAATCTTTTAAGTATTCTTTCGTGCAAAATTTGGTTCAGTGTTTATTAAATGACGTATTCAATGGTCAAAAAGCTGCATATTTTTTATTTTAATAATTTCAAAGATCTGGAAATTATTTCCTTAATTTGTTAACAAGACAAAATTTTACCATGACCAATAAAAAAATCTTCTGAAACTTAATTTTTTTTTTTTTTTTTTTTTTTTAATCAAACCAACAAGCTTATTTAAACTGTCATGGTTGAAAATGGGAAATGTCAGCTGGCATGCCATATTATTACAGTTTTCAATTTCAGAAAACAAGTATATTTATCATAATTCTTCGAATCAGCATATCAAAGTTTTTGTGTCATTTCTTTTTACTGAAAGAAATGACACAAAATGGGTGTTAACAAATGTTTAACATTGGGTCCTTGGAATAAGGCAGTTGTAAAACGACTGATGTCTCGAAATTATGTGGTACAATTATTTACATTAAAATTGAAATAGGAAATATATTAGTTACAATTATTCAAATGCCAGCATTAAAACTTTTAGGATGGATTAAATTTTTAAAAGTAAACCAAAAGTTATTTTAGTTTTTGTCATGAAACAACATATTTACGAATCTAAGTTTCTGAAATCTAAACTTTTCATACTTTGAAGTCTAATTTAAATATAATTTATAAATTATTGATATTTTAATAATTTCTTTCTTTTTTCTTGATTGACTTTACAAAGGTCTTAGCCTGCCATACCAGGCAGCTCATTCTTCAGTCTTCTTCTTCCATTTGATTTTTTTTCAAACATTTTAGGCTATACAACACATCATCCAGCCATCTTCTTTTTGATCTTCTCCTAGCTCTTGCACATTGGCTTCCAATATAAGAATTTCAACACATGTTTATCAGTTTGTCTGTTGCCCAAAATAAACGTTGTGCCTTAGTAAATTTTACTATATTTTTGCTTTTAAAAAGTACTTCTATTTCCCTATTAGTTCTTATTCTTATTAGATTACTATTTATTTGAATAGGTACATATATCTTTCCTAATATTTTACGTTTAAATAAATATTCTAATTACACTTTTAAGTTTAGAATATGATTTTATCTTTCTAAACTAATCAAATTTCTTCTAATTTAATTTGACGATACTTTGTATAAGAATATAGTCAAATATTCTATTCAGATATACAGTGTATTTATGAAAGACAAAAATTATTTTCGATTTGTAACACTCTACGATTACTTTAAAAGTTTTAAAAGAAAGACACCCCTTGACGATATTTTATTTGATTAAATGTATGTCGTTTTTCTACCAAACTTTTTAATATAAAGGGTATTCTTCACGAAATTTCTAATTGCTAGTTAAGTTACAAGCTTTTTTAGTAAAATAAAAAAAAACCTATACCTTTCTAAATTTAAATTTTGACGTTATAAGGCAAAAATCTTGCTTACTCATGACCGCGAAGCTCTAAAAATAAAACTATGTTAATTATTGCATTTCAGATGTCTGAGAATTTTACAAGAGGTATGTAAAATTTTCTTCAAAGAACTCAATTTTTTCTCACTCTTTGCGCTACTATAATTATATTATAATAACTGGAAACATTACAATGAATTAAAAAAAAGCGTGTGCCATTTAAATTTGAAAAATACTAAGTTTATATTATAGTTAAGCGTTTTTTTATTTTTAAATCATTTGAAATTAACTTTTTAATTCATGTTTGTCGGCAGGAATTGTTTGAATGAAATCACGCACGCTGAATTTATTTTTATGAGAAATGTTTAGCTTGTTTGCATAGGACGTTAAAAATAAAAAAGTTATCTTTAATGGGAAAGGCATATTTTTTATTTCCGAATGAGAAAAGTTATATTTTCCCTTTAACATTTTAGATTTATAATTCTTACTGTAAAATTTTTTTAAACATTTCAAAAAAAATATTTTAATTTTTAAGTTTTATCAGAATTAATAAAACATTCCATTCGTGGGTCACAAATTTAGACAAAATTTTTTGTTAAGAAAGTATTAGCGTAACCTTAAACATGAGTCACATCAAACATTATTACATGTAACATTATAAACATATAACATTATAAACATACAAGTATGCATTATTTTTTCATTTCTTAATTTTTGAAAAACGAATTTTTTTCCACGTTTTATTGACGTTTTATGAAAAATTTAATTTTTGTAAAGAACTCAAAAATACAAAATGCAAAAATGGAATGATTTAATAATTCTTAAAACCCAAACTTCAAAATACATGTTATCAAAAAGTTTCAAAGCAATAAATAAAAATTTAAGAAGCAAAAACGATTGTAAATTGATAAATTTATTAAAAATTTGGAAAATCGAATGTGCAAATATTGTTAATCAAGAATATTTTCTTTTCTAACTTTTTGATTTCATATAATTAAAACTTTGTGTTACATATTCAAGTTAAATTATTTTATTTAGCACATTTTTAAGGAAAGTTTAAGTAATAAATCCAAATAATTGATTTAAGAAAATTTTTGCCAATTTTAACGTCCCGTGTCCCCTTAAGCTTTCACTCTTTATAGTTTTTAAGGATTCGCGAGTTTATCAACATTAACTAAGTTAAGTTTATTAATTTGGTAAATGTGAACAGAGCTGAATGTCTTGCGTTCAACCCTTTAATTCAACTGGTCGTGAATTCGATTCTTATTGCTGATATTGAGGTTTGCAGTGACTAAGAGGTTTTCTTTTATTTTTTAAACTCCAAATTAAATTAATGCTAGGAGAAAAAGGAGATATAAGGGTGATAAGCCAATCAATTCTGTTCCAGTAATATTCTCATCAATTGACAACAGACGATTGATTAAAAATAAAAATTCTATTTTAATAAATAAGATATTTTATTTTATTTTTATCTAAAACAATTTTTAAGTAAAAAAAAGACTAAATTATATTTTTATTATTGAAAAATCAAATATGTGATAAATTAATATGTCATTTCTTACACACAATTTCAATAGCTTAACTCAATCGAATTCTTCTCTTTTATAGATGTATTATATATATAAAGATGACACCGTTCAAAATTATAACTATCTCTCTTCTCTTAATTATAATCTATTAAATACAATAATTGTTATTACATTGAAATTACAAAAAAATTATTAAATCAGTGTGCATTTATAGATATCAAAAAATTGAAAGAGTATTAACTTTGCATAGTGTAGAATAACAGCTCTTAGGTGCTGTAAAGACATTCTTTTCTACATCCTTAGAATTTTCCTCTGTGATGAGACCTAGGAGGTATTGAATCCTTTCCTTTTTTCACAAGAAATCAGGGAGATTGCACAGCTCTCATTCTTACAAGTGACATAAATATAGATCATTGCTAAGCAGAAGCTTAAATCCAACTTGAGAATTTGAACTATGAAAACAGTAAATTAATCATTACAGAATGAAGAACCTGAAAAAACAATTTTGGGAATATATGTGTATATATTTAGAAAAATTAATTCTATAAATTTTCTGAAAACTAAATCCTAAATAATTTTACAGTGGTACTCACAAATGTCTTGAATTCTTTAGGTAAGATTAATAAGAATAAAAAATGAAAATATGCTTCACGCTTCAGATCAGATCCCCACAAAATCATTAACTCGTAAAATCAAAAATGAAAAAACTCAAATTTATAAAGAGAATCTGCATAAAACTGATTATAAAATATATAAGTGAAATTTGTATTCAAATTAATAATATCGCTGCAATCAAAAAACTAACTTATTTCATTTAAATGAAATATCTTATAATTCAGGTGAAAATACTTATACCAAAATAAAACTTCCATTTATACTAAAATTTGATGTAAACGGAAAACTAAATATATATGGGGCCTTAAAAAACCGTACGAAACATATAAGTCTAATAAATGAATTGTTTTTAACATAATCGCACGTGAATATATTGATGTGAGAAGACTACATAAAATTAATATTTTTTAAGTAATTAATTGATGTGAACATTTAGATAAATATTTGCGCACAATTTCTTTCATTGGTTTAAATAGCCATGAGAAAAATCAAAGTTGAATAATGTGGCTTTCTCATAGAACTTGTTCATTACACGTGTAGATGGAATTAAGATGCATTCTAGGATAAACTGATTTTACCAGTAAACTGGAATGTATTTACAAGAAATAAAGAAAAATTTAGAGAAATTCAAGATGATAGTTTAAGTATTACTAATTTTCATCACATCGATAGTCACATAACAATAATATGGCATTTTTACACATTATAGCCTGTGGTACGCTCACTAAGTTTCCTTATGTAAACCATTAATACTGTTATCACTTTGACAACGTAAAAAGAAATATCCATCCACAAGAAACTATTTTATCATAGATAAAATACAACATACTGTTCTTTCCCTCTGTTTTAATAATTGGTGATGAGCTTGTTTGTACATAACTTTCAGATATCATTAGATTACTATCACTTACCCCTCTTGACTAGACTTTTGGAATGGATAAATAAAATTCTCTGATAAAAAAAAATTTTCCTCAGCATGACAAATTAGTAAATATTTCAATTCATCTGTTCACAATTTTAGAGTTATTATTGCTTTAATCATTGCTTTTTCAGATTTAATAAAAAGATTTATAAAATGAGATGAAAAGATCAGTTCCAAACTCAGAATTATCATCAACACAACCTAAAAGAATAACAGTTATCAACTCATTAATATGTATCGTAAATGTTTCAAAAGCTTATAAGAAAATCATGATTAGAGATGTATCTACGGTTAGCCGGAGTGAATTTCTACCTAGGCAACAAAACCTGAGTTTAAAGCCCATATAGAGAACTTTAAACACAAAAATTAAACTTCATTTTTATGAAATTATCTAAAAAGACCGTTCTCTATAATTTATTGGGCGCTGTATCAGCGTTTAATTGTTATTGAAACTATGAGATATACAACAAGATGTTAGTATTGCTTATCATAATACTTTCACCCCTTTAATGATGTCTATAAGTAATTTTCTTAGTGGATGTCAACATTATGGTTGGGAATAATAATGATTACGATTACTAAGTTAATAAAGAATCTATTGACTTTATTAGTTGTTCATTAAATGCTATAAAATGTTTTGAATCATCCTTAGAATTTTTCATTAATTAAATGCTTTATATGGTTGCTAGCGCTCAAAAATGAATCCATTTTTACAAATTGAGGTAGGAATGCCCAGTTTGATAAATTAATGCATCAAAAATTCGGTGATAAATTTCGACTGGTCACTGACATTAATTCTAACTCCCGCCATCCAAAACCGCTATTGAACACGGGTGGAAAAAAAATCGAATGAAAGTATAAAAGAAGTATCCAAGCGAAATAAAGTGATAATGAAGGTTCCACTCCCGCCCAATCACATTGTCGTTGATCGCTTTTATAGACACGCCCAATCACTCCTTGTAAATCGAAACACGTTGATAGATCATAGCTCACTTAGATGATGCGACTTGGATCACCGACCCCCTATGTCCATTCTCAAGAGCCCTCGTAGTCAGATCACGTGCGACACGTCCCCGCATGGACAGTGGCCGGTCAATTTGTGTGGCCAAACACCCTGGAAATAAATAACTTTTGAAGAGGGGGAATTGCTTATGGGTTTTTCAGGAGGGTGAATAGGCGTTTCGTAGAAAAATGTCGTTTGGGAAACGATTTCGCACCTTCTCTTTCTTCTAAAGCATCTTGGTTTCCTTAAAAAACTTAGACCAAAAGTTAAATTTATTTTAATTTCAAAAAAAAAAAATATTAGTCCTCTTTCTTTTACAGCCTTCAGGAACAATAGTCTTCATTGCTCAATACCTTGATGAAGAATTAATTTATAGTGAATTGTGTTTGTAAACATGAATGGGAAAATGGAAAACAAATATTTGTTTACTGATAGCTTCCAACAATAACAACTAATTTTCTTAGACAAAAATACTATTAATATATTAGTTTAATCACGAAATAACAATAATTGTAATCCTCATCATAAATATAATATAAAATTTTAGGGAAATATGCTTGAAAATTTGCTGCATCAGGCACATAAATTCACTTTGAATTTAATATAAAAGCGGTACGAAGAGATCGCAAATTGTGTGCATTCTACAAATTAATATATTTGTTGACTTTTAGGTATTGCAAACCTTAAATATAATGAGGAATACTGGCCATAAATTTTTTTGAGTTTCTACAATGTTGCAGCTTAATAGATTCTCAGCTCAGCTTCTACATTTCTAATCTTGAGCAGAATTTTAACAACTTTTCATATTATTGAAACTTAAAATATTAAAGATTTGAAGAAAAAATATGAGAAAATTTTCTCCCCAGTAATCAATTCAAAAAACCTTTTTTCAGGCATTTTATCTATCATTATTAAGATTTTATTTATCAGGAAAGAAATGCATAAAAAAAATAGCGAGACTAAAAACAAATTCGAACTGGGATTGAAATAATTAATTGGAACATAAGGATTAAAGTTTCGTTGCCCGTAAGCAGTCACTTTTCACACAAAGGCTAATTTGTAGAAGCTTAAATTTAATTCCGAATCACTATAAAAATCCACACTAAAGTGGGAATGAAACTCATGAACTGCTAAACTAAAGGCTTGAGAGTTAAAGTTGTCAGTTCGGTAAAATTTTAAGAAATTTTAAGATGTAAGGAATATTGTTGTTCTACTTCATTGTAATGGGACGGAAATTAACTATGATAAATTAAAAAATGTATTAATATTTCAAATGATAATTTAATAAAAAGGTATGATTCTTACTAAAATTTTTACTTATATCCCTATTAAACAACTAAAGAAGGAAATTTTCAGAAAGAAACGGCAAGTTCTAATGTCAAAAGTTTTCCTTTCCACTTATAATAAAGAATTATCACCAGACACATCCTTAAAAATTATCTAGTGGATATAGTCGTTAGTAATAACTCTCTTTTGCGACTAAAATACATAAAAGCAAATATTTGGCAGTAAACTTCAAATTGCTCTCCCTAAGTTGATTTTCTAGAAAATATCCCTACAAAGTTCCAAATTCATGCTTTTAATTAAACATAAATTAATAATATATTTATGGAAGCGATGGAAGTCAAAATTGAGAAAAATACATTATGTTTAGCATAAAATAATTCAAATTGGTTGAGCAAGGTCCAAGTAAGGACAAGCTGCGTCTGAAAATATTTCAAAAGTTTATACTAGAAACAGTACACTTTTAACATAATATAAAATACATTATAAACACATTTGTCACTCTTTACGGTAACTTTCTACACACTTCACATATTCACTAATATGACCAAAATGGAAATGAATCCCTATTGCATTGAAGAAGTAGTCAGCTTCTAAATAATGAACAGTTACAAATTTTGGTGACTCATAAGTATTTATGCCCAATTTTTTATAAAAGAGGGAGAAGAAAGCAAGGAAAAAAGCTTAATAATTTTGTCTAACTTTGTATTTTCCTTAGAAAAAATGCTAAAATTAATGATAAGATCTGATAATTTCTTTCAATTATAATATTAGACAAACAAAAGAACAAAAATAAATTTTAAAAAAACTGTGGAAAAAGACTATTTTGAAGGAAAAACTTGCACATCCTCCTCTTCTTGTTATTCTTATATGTAAGACGCGACCCGAGACTTGTATTAATCGTCGCTGTTCCTGATCACTCGTCCACAAAATCGAATTACTTCCCGATTTCAAAAACGATCGCTATCAAGCCCAACCCTTTATCTACTCTGTTCTCACAGAAACTGTTTTAAACATGCAAAAAGAGTTCAGGTAGCCTCATTGTCGGTGATGCCTCCTTTTCTCAAACGATCGAGAAGAAGGTTAGAAGTGTGACTGCGTGAAAATGCTCTACTTGTGATCAAACTTGAATCAAGTCACACTTTTGATCAAAACCAGACGATTATACTTTTTTTTTTCTGCAGACGACTTTTTTTTAGATGCGCTCCATTTCATACATATTTTAAAGAAAATTATTTATATGCCATCTGAGCAGTCCAGTTACACTTGAATTATTTTCTAAAAAAGAAAAGGATCTTTGTGGGTACAAGAAACTCTCGATACAGGGTACACGTTTCGTTATTAGAATGGCCGTTACAAATTAGTAGAAACTACTAATTCAAATCTATTCTCAAAACAAAAAATTTAGATATCTTTTATTCTTTTAATTTTATTCCACTTCTGACAGCCTGTTTTCCCAACAAAAGTCATCAAAACAAATGACCATTATCTAATTCAAAGCCTTAGTAAAGCTATGAGCTTAGTAAGAGAACAATATTTTTTTTTGTCAGACTATCAAAGTTCTGTAGTTTCAATCAGTTACAGAAAAACAGAATAAATATATATATATATATATATATATATATATATATATATATATA
>JAPDSC010032705.1:23058-38676 GCA_026290005.1 Latrodectus geometricus
TTTTTTTTTATTTTAAAGTATTTGAAAATTTTTGAACTTAGG
This sequence comes from Latrodectus geometricus, assembly GCA_026290005.1. Classification (NCBI taxonomy): domain Eukaryota; kingdom Metazoa; phylum Arthropoda; class Arachnida; order Araneae; family Theridiidae; genus Latrodectus; species Latrodectus geometricus. The sequence continues at coordinate 23,101 of JAPDSC010032705.1, forward strand.
TATTACAAATGAATCTCACAAAAAACTTCTAATATTATATTCATCTCTAAATAAGAGAGCGCTTCAATATTTTTTATTTATTGAATCTTTTTGAATAATTTTTAGTTTTTATAAAAATTATAATTGACTTTGTGCCAAAAATTTTCTTTTATCCAACCATTTATACCCCTTTATTAAAAACAAGTCTATTGATGAGAAAAATGTCTTTAAAATATTTCTAATTTCTAGAAATAGGGGCATTTCATTATATATCATAAGAAAGGAATACATGTTGATGACTTTCCTACGACTGAGATAAAAAATCAAAAAATGAAATAGTAATCTCTTTTACCCCCACGCCAGCGTGAATGAAATTATTCCTTAATCAATGCCAATAGTGGAAACCTTTTCACCTTTTTGTATCAATAAATCTCACCCACGAATGTCCTGAACAGACGCACAAAAATATTCATCGCCAATTCTTTTTCTTTTCCAACTTAATCCGCGTCCAATATGTGATCTTCATCTCTCCTTTTCTTCGATGAATCGATTTTTTCGGCAGTAGAGTCGCCAATCTCCACGCCACTTTCACCGCCAACACGGAATAAAAATAATTTTTCCCTCTGAATAATTTTTTTTCCCTAAGCTTTTATTTTTATCCTCATTTTTTGCTTTTATTGCCATAGTTTTCAGGGAAACAGGGAAAAAATTACTAGCCACTTTACTCGTTGACCTTTTCTATGGAGTGTGTATATTATATGTAGTGGGAGAGGATAATTTAAAATTAAACTTTTGTTTTTTTATAAGATTTATTGTTTAAAAATAACGGAGAAATTCGAATGATGTTACAAGGAGTAAAAATATCGAAAATCGATGAAGCAAAGCAGTTTTAAATTATTTGTTGTAATTTATTCAAAATAAAATAAAAAAAGCTATTTGATTTGACTTATACTTGGTTCGGTACACATTATGCTTACTGATGAAGCATCATTTTGGTGTACATGCTGAAATAAAAAATAAAAAAATATATATTTATTGAATAATAATAAAGTGTACGAAATAAGCAAATCTTTTATTGAAATTTATATTTTGTTATGCTTTTAAATGTTCTATTTCTATGGCATAAAAAAGCTAAGTTTTGTTTTTCAGTTATTTTTAACCGAGGAAACATTTAATAAAAATATAATAAGTATTTTAACATTTTCATTTTTATGTCACACTTATTAGCAATATTTTTTCATTTTTGTGTTATAGTATTTTAGTAATTTTGTTTTATTAGTTTCATAGTGTGTATAGTTCGAAAAAAATTTTCACAAAATTATCATTTTCATTCCAATTTATATTCATGTGATTCAGAGAGAGAGAGTGATTTTTTATCAGCGTTTTTTAACTTTTTATTTCCTCTCAAACGATAATATGTATACGTATATATATATTGAGAAAATTGATTTCTTTTTACATACATTTGTTTTTTCAATTGAAATTAAATATACTTCAAAGCATTTCATTGTAAAAGCTGGAATTTTATAGGTTCATATTTAGGTTGAAATAATCTTAATCGTAAATAATACAAAGTATATTTTAGAGTTTTCTATTTAACAAACGACTTATTTAGACTTCCCCTTTTCTCATTTAAACTGAGGTAGGAAATTTTTCACTTGTCTCAATAATTTTCATGATAATTTTATATTTTATTAAGAGTTTTTTTTTATATATTAATACTACACATTTCTTCAAAAATGTATAAAATAAATTTACTTGTTTCTATAAATTGACTTATCGTATACGTCTTTTATATTTTCATTGTTTAGATACTTTTACTTGAAATTATGTATTCTATTCAGTATTAAACAACTTAATCGCAATAACTTTTTAAAAGTTTACATATAACTTTGCAAAATTTTTTATAAAATCGATTATTAAAAAAAGAATAGGCTTATAGTTGATGTATAGAAAAAAAAATCGGAGTAACTTGGTGAACTGAGTTGTCGTAAGGATGACAAGAAGATTATGGGTTCAAACCTTCCTCCATTCAAAGATCACCATGTTCACTAGTAGCAAATTGTATCGCATAAAACAGTTTGTGTTCTCACTGCTCGTCAAAAGAAATAAATGATATCTTTGAGAATGGTTGGTGGCTGGTTGGTGGTCGCAATGTTCTCCAAGTGAAATGATACATCTGGGAATGGCAGGTCAAATACTGGTGGTCTTCTGCTTGGTCTGCGCTTCTAAATAACAAAGACTCTTACTTGACTGCTTCTGTCTAAATTTAGAGCCCGATTCAGGGCTAAATGCAGGGAAGTAGGATGGTGCAACAACAGCAACCTTTGCTGATGGGTTTCCAAGTTTGTCGTCTTCTGTTTTGGCCTATAATATAAATTATGAGTATCCATTTTTGAGTAATAACACTACTCATGCACACAGAATGACTTCCACTCAAGTAACCAATAATTTCCTCCCTAGTTTTTACGAAAACTATATTTACTACAAATGACCAGCTATTAGAAAGCAACATGAAATAGAAGAAATTGGTTATATCTTAAATTTCTGATTAAGTAAATTTATCAACATTCATTACTGAAATGAATAATGCTTAAATATGTATTCAGATAAATCTAAAAATGCTTGCAAAGTCGATTGAAAAATATTTATTAATAATTGACAGAAAGCGTACAAAAAGATAAAGACATATGTGTCCCAATCATTTTTAAACATAAACACAAAATCCCTCTTGTCATTTATATGAAGAATCTAATTTATTTAAAACGGATTAATAGATTAATCCATTAAGCAAATTCTTGTCTCCTATTTTCACATGATAGTCTGAACAGTCCCTTATTTCAGATAAGTCAGTTTCGATCAGTTTACAATTTTCCAGGGGAAGGCTTTTGCTCTTCGGTATAGAAAAATCAGCAATTCAATCCGAATTATTATTGAACAATTTAAGACATGTATTGTGAGTTTTTGTTTTCCACGTGCATATCTATCAGTATGGGTGTTTGGGGAGAATTCTGGATTTTCCCTTTTTGATGGATGAATGCAGTTTATTACATACAAAGTATTCTTGAAAGAAGACATTGAAGGGTATTCAGAGATTTTACTACAACCCTAAACTATTCACATATGCAATGTCAAAGTTAGTTTCGGAGAAAAAAGAAACAATCATTAAATATCGAATCTGAACTGCATGATGAGAGATTCCACTTTCTCCGTGATTTTTTGCAGAAAGTCTTGAATTTGTGAAACAACTTGGGAGCTGATAATGCCATTTAAGACATTTTCATCTAACAAGACATAAAGTTTGCAAACGAATTTCATATGTGCACGTTTTGTTTACCTGCATGAATTATGGTTAATAATTCCATGAAAAGTCATTCACTAATCGGCCTTTCCAACAACATTTTGGAGTTTGCAAAGTTATAACCAATGCTTACACAACTACAAAAAAACACAATTAGCATCATTTATTTGCCTACTGGTATTGAAATATTCCTTGCACAATAATTACTCTTTTCAAATATTGCTTTCTATAACTAAATTTAAATTCATTTTTGTGAAAAAAATTTTAAATTGCATTAAAAATATTGTAAGCACGTTCTAAGAAATAAAATTTAAATTTGACCTTAAGTAATATTTAATTAGGGAAATAATAATAGAATAGATAATTAGCAAATAATATCGGATTTAAAATCTTTGTAATTTAAGCACTATTTTTGCAAAAATCTAATTGAAGGGCTAAAATGAATGCAAGAAACACAGTCATTAGCTGATGGTAAGAAAATCGAAGGAAGATAGATTGCCATTAGCTAAAAAATATATTCAATTAATAAGCTTAAAAATTATTGTTACTTTTTCTCCAATACTCGCAGTATCATAATATTTATTTAATTTGTAAAGTAATAATTTCAATTATTTATTTATTTGCAATTACGTACTGCAATGATTTACTTGTAAAGTATTTGAATCGTTATGTATTGACTTGTATGAAAACATGTTGTTTCCAACTGCGTGATTTTTGCAAGGAGAGCATTCTGGACAATGTTGGTTCAAAATGTTCTCAATAAAAAATTTTTTTGAAATTGCTTAAATTTGTTCCGAAATTAATTTAAAATTTAAAAAAAGAAATTTTAAATTTTTACAAGCCACCATTATTTTTACAGTAAAAATTCGCTGTTCTTAATCAATACCCAAATTATTCTAAATCATTCTTTTGTTTATTGATATTGATAGACTTAAGAAATTTAATTGTGACTTTTCTATATATGCTGATAAAAGTCACTCATTTATCAGCATATATATTGTAAATTATTGTATATATTAAAATTTAAAAATATTCGAAGTCATTTCTCTTACAATACTTTTACTTATATCTTTCAAAATTTGTTAATATGTTGTTTTTTATTAAATGTCTATTTGTTTGTTTTTGTAAAAGAGGGATTAATCCTTTCTTTTGAACATAAGATATTAACTTTTTATATGCACACAATAACTCTATAGTGATAAACTGTAATATTTTCTTATATATAAATATGAAACATAAAAAAAAATCGATTTTTTAAAATTATCTAAGGCATGAATTATTAAATTTTAATAACTTTGAGCATAGAAAATTTTTATAACATTTCTTTTTTTATAACATTTTAAGGGACGGTAAATAGGGAATTTAAAATGTTAATTTCCCGTTTTCCTTATTCCCATTTAGTAATACACGATAGTATGCCACACTAATTTGATAATCATATTACTCTAATTTAATCAAATCACATCAGCTTGCATAAATACGGATATTTAATAATTTTTCTTCTTAGTTATAAATATAAAAAACATTAAATTTCTTATTCAACTTGTTCGGGAATCTAAAAAAATAGGTTATATGTTTATAAAGTAATTAGCACAATTTATCATATAGTATTCCCATTTTCATTCCATAAAGCTAATAATAGTCTCTATTATAATACAAAAGTTTTTAATTTTAATATAAATAAAATTTTACCAATGGAGGAGATTTATTATACTGATTGTTTCAGCATAAGTTTTAAGATATATATTTTCAGTTTCAAATTTTTAAAAAAAAAGAGAATTATGCTTTTTTATAGAGATATTATATTGATATTTATATATATATTTAATCATTTTCAATGTGATAATTTCTTAAATGTGAGTTTACTGAAAATAATCTTTGAAAGTTATCAATACACAAACAATTAAGCCTGTGTTATTTTTTAATAATATTAAATGTTAAAGAACTTTCTAATTTTAAATTATAGTTGATATTCAGCTAGCGTATTTTTTCTAGAATACAAAAGCAATTTTCGAGCTGCAAAATCTTAGTTAATTAATAAATCTTAAATTAAAAAAAATAAAGCTCGATGTAATATCTTGGTTAAAAAAATAAAGGTCTTGGTTACTTGGTTGACTAGGGTTTTCTTTCTCATTATGGGGAGGTAGTGAATTCCAACCCCAACCTGACCGAAGATCCATTGTGTTCGCTAATGGTGGCTTGGGCACGTTAGGGCATGGTCGCAATATCCTCCAAGTAAAATGGTATATCTACTCTTGGGGTAGTAGGCAAAGGGGGCGGGGCTTCTGGTTGGCCCTTGGTTCTAAATCACGAAGACCCACTGACTTTTGGGACATTGATGGCACACTCACTGAGTGCCCTACTATATATGATACCTTCACTTCTGCCCCTTGTAATGCTAAAATAATGGAAGGCCTAGAGAGCATTTTAATATAGAAATTAGAGATAAAAAATATCCTTGTTGATTTTTAATTTTAAATGATATTTACTTTCATTTTTTTACCATTTAAAATTGACCAATGTGAATCTTGTAAAGGTAATGAGTTTTAGAAAAATAAATCATTTAAAATATTCTTTGCCTTCCGATCAAACACAGCATATTTTTATGATTTTTTTCTAATTATGCTCGATATGCTTATTTTTTTCTGTTATATGTTTCTGGCACTTTGGATTAAGAAAATTGTTAGCTAAAACATTCTTCTGGTAGCTGAATAATTATCACTTATTCATTCAGTTCAGTTCAGCTGTTCTATCTTGAATGAGACAGTTTAAATTGATGGAGATACATTTTAAACTGTAAAGCATGACTTTATCATTTCTCTAGTGTTAAAAAAGTAATAAATTAGTTTTGTACTCCTGTATTGAATGTGAATTTTGATCCCTCATAATTAAAACTATTATTGTAATTATTGTTTTCAAAAAACGCATTGATGGAATATTATGTTTTATGTATTTAACATATTTCTCTCTCCACTCTTTGTTGCATTACAAATTATTTTAGCAACATTTATCATTTTTATAAAATAAATTATATGTGTGTACTGCTCTGGGGTTCTTTTCTGTTCAGTCAGTCTGTTCAGTTTTTTCAATTCAACAATTCGTAGGTTCGACCCTCACTGGTAAATTAAATTACTAGTAAATAAGATCGAAAATGCAGAATTAAATTAATAGAAGTCATTAGCGAATATCTATTAAATATTAAAAATAAACAGCATAAAATATCTCTATAAAATTAGTTTTAAATAATTATCTATGGCATTTCAAATATTGTGTATTAAAAACAAGATATCCTTATAAGATATGTTGTAACCAATAACTATCATTATAACCATTACTTTGATTTGTAATCATCAATATTTCTACTAGTAATTTGTATCACCCTTTTAAAAAATATACCATTTTGATATTGATCACGAATCATTTTTTTCATTAGTCAAGACATTCTGTATGTACATAAGAATTTAAAATATAAAATCGGAATTCATTGTCTTATTCTGCACCCACACATCAGAATGTAATAAATTTACAATTTCAAATGATGTTTATTAAAGTAATTGTAAGCATTTATTGAACAGAAAGTCAACAAACAGTTAAAAGTATATATTAAACATTACAAAATATAAATAAGAGGTAAAATGAACTCCGAGTGAAGAAAAAGTAAGTTAGATATCGTTATCTAAAACATTGTAACAGATTCCGACTTTGTTGTTCCATGTGCTTCCCCCCACCCTTCCTCTGTTGGAGAGCAGGGAGTTAATCTCCTTAGTATTTGAAGCGAGATAAACTGGAGCAGCTCCTGAAATGATGAACCCCGGATCGTTTCCGGATGAGGGGAGCAGGTGGGACAACAGATCCACGTAACGGACTTCACGTCTATGAGGGAAGAACGTTTAGAACGACAATCGAAAATGGAATGCACCGACAATCCTCGTCATCGTTCAATCGCGTTTCGATCATTGAATGAGTCATTCGGACCGAGACCATTTACACGGACCTGCGAAGGACTTCATTGTTTGTTGAAGAGGATAAGTTGTTGAATAGTCTAATTTATATATATATGGTATTTGTGAAGATATTATCAAATAAAAGTCGGAAAATATTTGTGAAAATTTAAAAAAAAATTTTTTTGTCATGTGTAAAAGGAAATAATGTAATCTATTATAAAATTCAAACCCTTGTGTACATAGTTCATTAGTAGTATTTTTCCATTTAGTATACCCTTTTATCTTGTTATAAAAATGTTAATTACTAATTACCTAATACATTTGGATTTACATCCGGTCAAATTGACAAATTAAAAAGATTAATCTGCCACAATGAATAGCATCAACTATGTATATTAATGTATGATTACTGGCTGTTATACCAGTAAGATGTAAAGTTGTGGGTTATATAACTATAATAGTTTATCTTTGTTGATATGGAGAATTACCAAAATAATAAATAAAAAGATATTTTTTATTCTATAGATTATTGACTAAAATTAACTTATCATTGTTATCAATATTTAAAGGCATAGACCGCGGTGGTCTAGTTGATTAAGACGTTCGTTATCGTGTGGTAGTGCATTCGAACTCCGACTAGACCTAAGATTCATCATTTTCTTTGATGGTGGCTGGAGAGCGTTAATTATGTCATGGTCGCAATGTCCATGTGAAAAGATATCTCGGCAACGGTAGGCCATGTTTGGAGGTCTTCTACTTGGTCTCTGCTTCTAAATCTTTTACGAAGATCACTTACATTTTCCTGCGCAACGATGGCACACCCACTGGTTAGCCCACTATGTGAAGTATCATGCCCCATATTGTGCTGAAATTTGAAAGTCCTATAGCAGCCGCTAATTAGAAATAAAAAATATGTTTAAAAGAAGAAACGAAAAACGATAGTGTCGAAATTTGAATTTCAACGTGCACAATTAAAGATTCAATTCAGCAGTTTTCATCCATGATTTCATTTGCATTTCCCGTAAATATAAATAACATGATTTGAGAGATGATAATATGTTTTCAATCTTTGAGAGAGAGTTATTGAATAAGTAAAATATAGTAATATAGTAATAGTATGATGTTCATATAAAACTAGTAAATTAAACAAAAATTGAGACAAATTTCTAACAATCAAACACGAATGATAAGAAGAATATGCTTTACAGATCAATTTTACTTTCATAAAAACTATGAATTTGTACTACACCATTTTAGATAAATTATTTTGTATGTATGTATATGCGGTAATATACATAGACATTTATTCCTATGGATGGGACCCAGATCTGAGTAATTTTCCGTTTTTTACAGAAATTTATTTTATTTAAGACATATTTATATTACATCAAGGGATTATTGATTAAGGATCTCTTAAAATCAATTTAAGATGTTATAAATTTTTCGAAAAATATATTAAGTTGAGCAAAAAGAAATCCATTATTTTTTCGATAGGTGATTATAGTGATGGATATCTTGTAAAATAGCAATCATACAACTTCAAATTTATGTTCGTTGGAAAAGTGACATTTCACATTAATTCATTTTCTGTTTTTTATTTGGTAATTCGTTTTCTGTTTTTTATTTTATCCATTCAATTGTGAATTATAGGATGTTAAAAATGGAAGTAAACCAAGAGAAAATTCAGTATATTTTACAGTTTTTGTTTCATAAAGGCGAAAATGCAAGCCAAGTAGTTAAAACTGTGAATGGTGTTTATGGTTCCAATTCAATAACACCTAGTTACAAGCAATTTTGGTTTCGTTGATTTCATTTAGATATTTTTTATGTTAAGGATGCAACGTCGTCAAAAATGTCTGCAAAATATTAGGAATGATCGAAGTTGACAGTATATTAGCAGTAGTAGCATTACCAAAGACTTAAAGATCGACTATAAAACAGCTTTAAACCTTTTTCACACAGTGAATCAGAAACAAGTTACGTAAAGTCCACGTAAAAATAATTAATTTCTTTTTCCCCATACTAATATTAATAGGTATATATTGATAATATGAGTTCATCTTTGAAGAATTTCTTTCCAAAAAGGGTTGTGGCTTTCATGATTTTACCAACTACAGTGCACCTAGGGAGTATGAAAAATCGGATTATCTTAATACATTTACCAATGATATGTAAATAGATTCCTCTATTATCAAAATGAATATTACTATGTGATATAAAATCCCCTCAAGATCTACATAGTACAACACTTGCCTTGTGAGCAGACAAGACAATTCTACCAATTTTTAAAAATTTACAGATGGCTATAAGGGAAATTTCTTTTATATTTTCTTAATCTTGCTTTAAATTTTATTATTTTAAGCCTTTAATATTTTTATTTCTCTCTTATAAATAAAAATTAAAATAATATTTTAAAAGACTAAAGTGTTTACTAAAAAATAAGTATCATATAAATTTTGAGTTTATAAACTTTTAGTTTATTTTTTGGTTAGTCGCTACAAGTATGAAATACTTTTACTGTATCAATAGTGGCAATTCATAAAATATAATGCTTGAGGTACCACAAACTAGTATTCCGAAAAATTTTGTTATACTGGATATATTTGGATTGTATGCTTTAAATTGTTATCTTTATGATTTGTTTCTTTTAAAAGAACGTGTCAAGGTCATGCATTTTCAAACATTACCATAGAAACGAGTAGCTAAAACAACTGAAAGCGTTACTTTTAACACTTGAACACTCGGTTCTTATGAATTCAGATGAAAATCGTTGACCTTGATTCGCTGCTTAAAATTATATGTATTCTAATTCAGTTATTTTCGTGATTGTGTTGATTTTGAACGGATCTAAAATGTACAGATCTGTACTTCAATATCAATCTATTTTTATTTTATACTATATTTAAGTTCTTTATAAATATGTATTTCATATTGATAAAGAAAATAGTTCAAAAATTTTAAATTGCAGAAATTATTTTTAAAATTTATTTTGAATTGTTTTAAAAACGTTCTTTTAAGTATTATAATCTGTTATATGAAAATAAAGTACACAAAAAATTAAAAAAATGTCTTTTAACATCACACGTTTATGACTTTTGTATAAGTTTATGTTGCAATTTCAAGCCAATTAATTGAAACAGATTTTAACGAATAATTTTTGCATGTTTATTGAAAGAGTTAAAATATTTTATAAGTCGATATAGCAAATTGCTGGCAATAAAATTAAATGATGAAAAGAAACATAATTTTCATTATTTTTTTCACTTTATCTTAGGATTTTCTTTTTTTAAAGCTTTTTAATATTAATTTGTCAATAGAAAATAAAAATAAGATTTATATATCTCTAATTTTGTCAAAATAATCTTAACAATTTAAAAGATTACATGAATTAAATAAATGTTAAAGTGATAATATAAAAGAGATTATTGACAATTACTGCAATTTATATTATTATAATTAACAAAAAACACAGCAACTGGTTTCAAAAGGTTTTAAGCTTTTCTTAAGACAAGACTTTAAGTTTACGTTTTCACGAAATATTCTTTGAAGCAATATAGTGAAGGAGAAAAGATAATTATTCGGACAAGATATTGTGTAACTATCGTTTTACTTCTTTTTGTAAATTATTTTTATTCCTTGAACACTTCATTGGGTAAAATTTCACTCTTAAAATTGCGAGCTCACATCCTAGTGGATCTCACTTAACAATGTTAACTAAAAAATTTTATAAATGGACTTGGAAAGAAAAGAACGTTAAATTAGTTATAATAATCACTTTTTCAAAATTTGTACTCACTAATTAATCTGCTGACTAATTAATTGAAACAGACTTTTATGAATAATTTTTTGAAGTTAATAAATTACAAAAATATAATCAATATTTTTGCATCATTAAAAACATAATCTATACATCTCATATCTTTAAAATTCATCTTTATTTATGTTATGTTATAATACATTATCGAGTTTTAAAATTTTAAATCAAAACACAAAACGCATCACCATTCTGTATTTTTTATGTAAAATACAATCATGTAATCATTATAGATTTTATTATATTACAATATTTTAATTTTAAATTGTCAATTGAATATATGCGTTTACTTTGTCAATAAAATTTTTAACGCATTATCTAAGCAGAATTTAAAATTTATTTTTATAATTTTTTCTAATATTTTTATTGATTTTTACGTTTTTATTTATATAAATTTAAATTTACAATTTTTGTTTCTTTTTATCCATTGTACCCGCCAGAATATATAAAAATTGCCAATGACAAATATTCAATTTAACTGTAGATATCTACATGCCTTTTTATTTCGGTCAACAGTGTATACTAGAATAAAAACTTATTTCTTCAAATTAAATTGAATAACTTGTTATTTAGTTTAGTGTTTAAATTTTTTATATAATTTTTTAATAATTGCTTGAAAATTCATATAATTAATATTATTAATATAAGTAGAACTTAAGTGTACTATTATGCAGTTTACTTAGCAATGTGTAGAATAAATGAAAAATGAAACAATGGTTTTGAAGTAACTATTGTTATGTAATAAATATATGAAATTTATAAAATCTGTATACTTTGAAATTTTATTAACCTTATCAGTTTAGTAAAATTTTAAGTATTTCTTATACCATTTTTGCTAACTTTTTTAGATTATCTTAGAATAAATAGAAATGTGAATTTTAACATAAATATAATCATTATTTAGTAGCAAATCTATTTTTTTTATTTCATATTTTTTAAGTATTTTTTAAGTAATACAAAAAATATGAAATAAAAAAAAAGTATGCAGTGTAAAAACCTTTTTCAAAATTAAAATTTTATAATCAAATTAATCTGCTATGTCAATTTATTCATTGCCGAAAGATTTTAGTGTAATTCCTTGGAAACAAACACAGAAATCTACATACAATTTTTATTCAGGCAATCGAAAAGAATAAAAGTTATTTAATTCAATCACTACATTCGCCGCACAGTAAAAGATGATGAAAAAATCAAATATAATTTAAGGGAAGGTAATTTTAGAACCAGCTGTCCCTACTTTTCACCTGTTTTCATCCCCTATTTGTCGCCATCTATCCGAAAACGGGAGAAGCAAGACATTTTTCCCGACATTTATTTCAAACCCCTGCTTTCTTCCTCAAACAGAAAGCAGCCGTTTAAAATTATGAACAAGCACTTTATTTCTTTTTTTTATCATGTATAAATAAAAATATTGAATATTTATTTAAGCATATTTATTTTTTATAGAAAAAAATTTTAAAATAAAAATCAACTATTTATATGGAATAGGTTTTAAAAGTAATTTTTCTTAATGTTTTTCAGCATTAAAATTTTTAAAACTGTACAAAAGTAAAGAAAAATAATATCTCATTTAATAAAGTATAAACTTTTTCAAAAAAAATTAATATTAAATTAATTAATAAATATGCAAGCAATATTTCACTTATATGCCTGAAATATTAATTTAATTTCTTCCCAAACTAGAATAATTCTCTAAAATCTAGTACATATTTTCAATTTTTTTACAAATTCTTTATTTTAACTTGGCACCTGGTGGTCATATTGTTTTTTAATCAGTTAATATTGTCAAATAAGGGGATAACAGAAATGTATTATATATTAGTAAATGAATTACGATTATAATTAGGATTGTAGACATCAAATTCCTTGCTTTTATATGCCAGATAAAAATTATCTATAAGATTCAAAGTGTAACAATGATTGATAGGAAAATGCTTTAAAAGAAATTAAAGCTTATGAAAAAATTATTTATTTTAAGTTTAAAAATAACACAATTTGCTTAATATATTTAAATATACTTACTTTATCTTTATTTTTTTAAATCAAAAATATTTTGATATTCTTTTTTTGTACCCGGATTGTTACAATAATGTAATAACATTGAATTAACTTCTATTATTTCTATTTTGATTTATATAATTTATGTGTATTTTTAACTCTTTAATTATTTATTTATTATGAAATTTTTATTTAACCTGGTAGAACTTGTATGTATTCCAATAAAAAATCATGAAATGTTTCTTTATTTAAATTGGATAATGGAGAATAACAAATCAGCAGGAATTCCATTGTGAAATACCTCTACCGACTCTATTGTGAAATACTATATAAAATGAAATTGCAATTAAATTTAATATGATGCATGCTGCTATACTTTTTCAGTTGAAAAATAAGGCATGAGCATATTTTCTACTTTTAATCAAATTATGCCACATTTAAAAAAAAAATTATTGGAATATTAATAATACCATATTGTACACACATAACTTTTTGCATTCTTATAATAAATTAAGACACATTTCGTAATAATGAACATTATCATTCAAAACTATTTCAAAATTCAGTGGTGAAAAGAAATTTTTATCACTTATCTAAGGCAAAGTATTCAGTGAGTTTAAAAAATGATTGATAGCGGACTTAAAAAAGATTGGATTGACATCTTGACAGTGAGATTTTTAGAGAAAGCCATTCAAAGTATTCTTAGAGGGAAATGTTGTTATACCGTAAATATTAACAGGAAAAAAGAATGTAGTGCTTCATTATGTGATTAAATCTGGAAAGCTCTATATCGTAATAAGTGATTAAAGAGAAAATATCAAATAAATGACATCTACATCAAGAATTCTGCTAAACTAATTCCAAAATTACTTTTTAATACGGTAAATAGATGGCGCTACATTCTATGATTGGTATAAAAGAAGATAGGAATTAAACTACAATCAACAGTTAAATGTGCTCCTTACTCGCTTACCATGGAATCATACCAAAATTGATTCAAAATGTGCACCATCTAGAGGACTGATTACTATGTAATACAACGAAAAACAGTTTCTATTCGTAAATTTAAAAATTTATTTTAAAATTGCTATACATTTTTTTTAGTTTTTTTAATATACATACAACTTGTTTCGTTTATTTCTAAATCATTGTTCCCTGTGCAATCATTTTTAACTTAAGCACTTTTTTTTAAATATTTTGATCAGATAACAATACAATCAATTATGAAGACGCGAGTGAAATTTCATGTTCTAAGAATTGAATTCCATGCTCTTTTTAGTGTCTCATTATATCTTCAATCAGAGGAATCCGAGATATCCGATCTTCAATTTCTTTATTTTATGATTATTAAAACCAATTGATCTAATTTTTCCTATTCTGCATAAATATATAAGAAAAGAATAATTATCCAGTGAGTATGTTATTCATTTATTTCCCTATGACAAAAATTACAAAACATAATTAATAGCAAAAATAAAACTTTTTATTTAAATCACACTAGAGCAGCTATCATACCCCTCATTAATTAATATTTGGAGTGTCCCAATTTGAAGAACCAAGATCAACTGTCCTTTCAAAATATTCAATACCAGCATTTTTAAATAGAAGGTGTTTTAAATAGCTTGAAATAACATATATGGAAAAATATATTTAAAATTAATCGCACACAATTTTATAAACTGCATAACTTACGCCAAATTATTCAAGCACCAAAAATTTCAAAATTGCACAAATAAAAAACATTAGACAAGCAATCATACAATCGTTCATCTATCTTACATTTTAATCGCAATCAGTCAAATCGACAATCGTATATCTATTTATCAAAACGATGTTTAGGCCTTGGCTAGAATCGAATTCGTTACCTTTCTATTCATAAAACAATAGAAGTTAGTTCCGAGGAAAAATATTGATTGTTACACAAAGAACAAAATATCCACATAATTACTTAATAAACGAAGTTACAAAAGGACTAACAGCACTTAATAATAACAAAAAAATTACTATCTCATTATGAAATTTCCTCTCCATCTATTTGCGAACATAATAGCTCAATCGACACAATTGAGAAAACATCTATTTGTTAAAGGGTATTTAATTCAAATCTATAGATTAATCATACAAAATAGAAATCATCAAAAAATGAGAATTTAAACACTTTCAATGCTTATTCATTTAGCGAAATTCAAAACGAACATTTCATAATTTGATTGAACAATGATTTAAAATACAAATCCTTTTAATTGAAATAATATTTTATGCAATTCTAGTTCCTTAAGCTATTTCTAGTTTATTTCTCCGGAAACTCCTGTTTCTCCTGGATTGAAGAATATCCGAGAGAAAGGAATGAAGATTCTGTTGTTGAGGGACCAGTCACAAATGTAATTTGCACAATGCTTGATAAGTTACATTGTCTCATTTTTTTTATCTTGATTACTTAAGAACAAGAGAAATAAGACACTTAATTTATTGTTTCATTCTTCATTAAAATAAATATAAATTGTTTGTATGATTTACGATTTATTTCAGTGATTTTGGTT
>JAPDSC010032705.1:39076-94680 GCA_026290005.1 Latrodectus geometricus
TACAGTTATTGAATGTGATTATTAACTTAAACTTACGACTAATTATGTTAATTTAAATGAATTCTTAGTTAGTTTTATAACACTAATTTATGATTGATTGATAAACTATAATACAACTATTCGTTATATATATTGTGTGAAGATCCTATTATGTACTAATTTAAACTAAAATATTATGTTTACTGAACTTTAAGTTAATTAAAATGTTAAATTATAATTCAGCCTTCCAAAAAAAACTGATGTTATTTGTTAGAGATAAATTCTTAAAATCTTCTATTTTTCTAGACTTTTAGAATATTTTAAGTTCTATAAATTTAAATTAAAAAGCAAGACATTGTCACTGTAAAGGTAAAATGAAACATAGAATTAAATATAAACCATAGTTTATATAATTAAAATTGCTCTCCTGAGGTGTAACATACCCAACGAAGCAAACAGTTTCATTAAAAAAAATAAATCCGTCTTGTTAAAATTCTTTGTTAAAACATTAAGATTCCAATTTGGGAAAACACAACTGGAATCTTTCCCATGATCTGAAATTCGCGATCCTAAATATTTCGTTACTGACATCAATCTAGTTTTCTTCTGTGTATCAAGCTTACATAAGAAAAGGCAGAAAATTTTAATACTTCATCCACCATTTGCGCAATAAAACATCTGATCCTTGATTATTTTTTTGTTATTATTTTTTTTCAATGAAATTTCTTCGTCTCGGCCATGTCTAAAAGCGTCAAAGATGAGTATTAATTTTAGTACGAAGAAGCTCAAAGAAGATGGCTCAAAAGCAGGCCGCCGAGCTACGAAGTTCAAGAAGATGGCTTTGATTGATGTCATTCGAAACAGATTTCAGCTGCACCGAAACAAGACCAATTGATTTATTAACACTATCGCTCATTATACAGAGAAGGCATTAAAAAACAACTGAATAAAAAAAAAGTGAAGAGGAACTGAAATGAAATGCTTCACTGTGAATTCCTAAACTTCAAACGATTTTCCGAGAAAATTAGTGCAATCCGTCAACTGCTTGCTGCTCCTTCGCTACTTGTGCAAATCGCGTGAGGAGCTGTTGGGAGCATTGACTTCATTTGTATTATCGTTTGGCGAATATCGAAATGGCCCTTTTAGTTATTTATTCATTTCGTTCGTTTTTTGGATTTTTTTTCCCCTTTTCTATCTGTTTCCACAGTTCACCACGTGTCCATAGTTACCGAAGCTATCGTCAAGAAGAGCACGTGAAGTGGAACAAAGGAAAAGTTCGAGAACATTAAAGGAATAACCTGACACCTAGAGTAAAACATTTAAATGGAGAGATAACAACTTAATTAATTTTGATGCGTGAACAAGAATTGGTTTATTACATTGAAATTTTGTTATAATGTAATTTCTTACATTGATTTTTTTAATTAATTATTTACAAAACTAAAAGAAAAAGATAAGTTTGCAACAATTTAATATCTTGAATAAATCTAATATACCTCTGTAAATGAATCTCTTCACTTATTCATAAATTATAATTTTGATTTTAAATTATCTATAGTCTAACAACCAGTGTGGATATAAAGCATTTTATAATGCTCCGTTATGTATTATTTACCTTCTGGAAAGACAGCTTATGTACAGGTAATATTCATACTATATTCATGTAACTCAAAGTTGTGAATATGACTTTGTGTCATTTTCTTGTAACTTAGAGTAAGAAACTAAAATAATTTAATTCTAGCTCTTTTCACATGAAAATAGATATATAGTATCTGTAAAATATAGAAATTCCTGTTTATAAAAGTGTGATTTTGGCCGAATTGGCAACTGATTGGTTAGCATTCTGGCCTTCGAATCAACAGCTCGTGATTTCGATTCACACCTTAGATTCGGATATTTGAAGTGGTTCGGAATGCACTTTAATCAATACATCCAAGTTTGAAAAGCCCTCGTGTGCAAAACTTGACCATTGAGCAATAAATGAACCAAACTAGTCAGATGTGGTTTTGATTGAACTTGAATTTTTCCACTGCAAAGAATGTTGTCTTACACTTTACGTCCCATTATTTATTTGTATTGGATGGTGATGTTTTATAATAAGCTTCTGCATGACTAAAAACATACTCTAGAACTTTGTAAGAACAAAAATAAATTTCTTCAAATTCTACGAAATAAAAGGAATGAACAAAAATGAAAGCATTTAAGTAATCATTTGTACCGTTTTATTTGAGTATTGCCAAGAACATTTATGCCCAAGATAAAAAAAGCTTAAATTCTTTCCCTTATAAAATTCATGAAATTTTCATTAAAAAATCGTCAAGAGTTCTTAATATTTACTGTCTATCTTGTCTGAAAAGTTCTATTAGGTCAAATTAGATACAGTTATTGCTTAATTATTTATAAAATTTCACGGCGGAAAAATACCTGCATTAAATTGTAAATATGACAGAAGTTATATACGAAAAATATAAAACACAGTTTATACCTTTTACAGGATAAATTTCGTTTACCTATCGATTTTTTTGTTGTTTCATTTATATTTTTCAAACTCATTTCTATGTCTAAACAGGTATCCTCTTTAAAAAATTCCATTAGTTAATCAAGTTTGCTTAGGGATAAAAGAAAAAAAATGTAAGAAAAAAATGCACCATTATCGAGAAATTGAAATGTAACAATTCGGTAACATAATATATTTAAGAAAAATGATTGACATTTTTTAAAATAATCCTTTTAAGTTAAATGATTAGAAATTTAATTTTAGTAGAGGGAGTACATAAATTTTTTAGCATATTTTTTACAATTTTTACATATTTTAACTATTGTATATTTAACAGTTTTAATGTCAAGATACTACATTAATGTATTTCTTAGGAGGATTTAAGTCTAGAAACCTGTTAAATTTATTATATACTATAAATTTGAGATAATCGAACCAACTAACAAATCACAATCAGAATTCCAAAATCATTATCTTATTTTAGTAATATAACTAGAATTTAATCATTTTATACATGTTATCTACAAAATAAGTTTTGTTTTGACATCTCTTGTCTCCCTTGGTGTTGCAATTTGGGTGGCCAGTGACGTAGTTATATAGACATTACCTGAAAATATAATTAAAATATTTAATTTAAAAGTTTTAAAAAACAAAACATATTGAATTGTATATTTTTAATTTATATTGATAAATCACGAAATCAAACTGCCTTTATACACTATTCAGACACTATAGTTATGCCTAAAGTCTATTGTACAAAGGAGGTGAAACTACACTACTGGCCATTAAAATTGCTACACCAGGAAAAAATGCAGATAACAAAATGATATTTATTGGACAAATATATTATACTAGAAATAACAAGTGATTAAATTTTCAAAACATTTGGCTGGATAGATCCTGAGAAATCAGTACCCAGAACAACCACCTCTGGCAGTAATAACAGCAGTTATACGCCTGGGCATTGAGTCAAACAGAGATTGGATTGCATGTACACGTACAGATGCCCATGCAGCTTCAACACGATGCCACAGTTCATCAACCATAGTGACTGGCGTTTGGTGACGAGCCAGTCGCTCTGCAACCATTGACCAGAGGTTTTCTATTGGTGAAAGATCTGGAGAACGTGCTGGCCAGGGCAACAGCCGAACATGTTCCGTATCAAGGAAGGTCCGTACAATACCGGCAACATGCGGTCGGGCATTATCCTGCTGAAACGTAGGGTTTCGCAGAGCTCGAATAAAGGGTAGAGCCACGGGTCGTAACACACCAGAAATGTAACGTGCACTGTTCAAAGCACCGTCATTGCGAACAAGAGGTGACCGAGACGTGTATCCAATGGCACCCCATACCATCACGCCAGGTGATGGGCCAGTATGACGATGACGAATGCACGCTGCCAGAGAGCGTTCACCACGATGCCGCCAAACACGGATGAGAACCATCATGATGCTGTACACAGAACCTGGATTCATCTGAAAAGATGACGTCTCGCCATTCGTGCGCCCAGGTTCGTCGTTGATCACACCATTGAAGGTGCTCTTGTCTATGACGCAGCGTCAAGGGAAGCCGCAGCCATGGTCTCCGAGCTGAGAGTCCCATGCTCCTGCAAACGTCGTCGAACTGTTCGTGCAGACACTTGTTGTCTTCCAAATGACCCCGTTTTTTGACCCACGGCTCTTGACGTGGTTGCACGATCCATTAAGGCCATGTGGATAATATGCCTGTCTTCTCGGCTGCTAGTGATAGGTGGCCGTTGAGATCCCGCGCATGGCGTTCCGTATTACCGTCCTGAACCCATCGATTCCATATTCTTCTAACAGTCATTCGATCTCGACCGACGCGAGCAGCAACACTGCGATAAGATAAACCGCAATCCCGGTACGCTACAATTCGACCTTTATCAAAGTCAGAAACGTGCTGGTACGCATTTCTCCTTCTTACACGAGGCATCACAACACTTTTCACGAGGCAACAACGTTCAAATGCAATTTGTGTATGAGGAACGGGGTGAACAATTTCCTCATTTGAACACAATGTAGGTATCGCTACAGGCCCCTACTTTGTCTGAATGCGCTGAAAAGCTAATCATTTGCATATCACAGCACCTTCTTCCTTTCGTATAAATTTCACGTCTGTAGCATGTCGCCTTCTTGGTGTAGCAATTTTAATGACCAGTAGTGTACTTTAAATATTTAATGGTATCTTCATTTCACAAGACTTTCTGTGTTTATAAGAGCGCTTAAAATAACAAAAATAAGTAGATATATTTCTTTATAAAGCATAAAAAAGTTTTATTCGCTTATATTTTTTTATTATTTTAAAGCCACTCAATGAATTATTGGCAACAGTCTAGGAAAATCCTAGTAAAACTCTAGAAGGTAAATGTTAGATACACACACACAAAAAGATAATTTTAAATGCCAGCAAACTTAGATTAACTAACGAGAAAACTATAACATGAGAAACAGGAACAATAAAACTATATGGGATGCTAATTTAGTTTACTATAAAGATATGCAAGTACTTGTGAACTGATATTAATAAATTTCCTGTGTTAATTTAAAAAAATTTCTACTCGTCAACATTGACGAGCTTTTTATAATAAATCCTTATTTTTATTTCAGAATCTAGAAAATTTAAAACTTGAAGAATATTTAAAATGTATTTTCCTTTGATATAATACTTAATTTTTTATAAATTAAATAAG
The DNA here is from genome assembly GCA_026290005.1 of Latrodectus geometricus. NCBI lineage: Eukaryota > Metazoa > Arthropoda > Arachnida > Araneae > Theridiidae > Latrodectus > Latrodectus geometricus. The sequence goes on from JAPDSC010032705.1 coordinate 44,263, forward strand.
TTTTTAATATTTTTCCTCACTTTCCTGAAGTAATATTTTCCTCATTTATTTTAAGTTAAAGTGTCGAAACTTCACATGAGCTTACTTTTAGTACATTACATTTATACTAATCTATATACATATATATACATATCACATATTTTATACTATAATATATCATATTTTGTTTTCCCAAGGAGATTATCAGCAGCTTTGATTCACAAATTGAAATTGATGAGAAAACGAAAAATACTTCAACATTTTAAACTTATGAGTCGAAACACACTCTTCTACAAAAATTTTCCACGTTTCCCGTGAATTTCACAATACAAAAATCTACCGGGCTGTACCACCTGATGTGAAAAAGGAATAGTAAAAGCTACCGAACGAAGATATCACATGGTGACTGGAAAGGAATGCTCAACAGGTGTTCAGCATCACACCTGACAAAAAGCAGAAGATCCAAGTTCTAGGAACTGGAGGGGAGAAAGAGTTCCTTTAGTGGAAACTTTTCTAAGTATAAAAGAAAAGGGCAAGCGATTTTGACACCTTTTTAAATCCCACTCTATCATTAGTCTTTTGTACAAACTACTCCGGTAGAATAAATCGGTTACAGAGCCAACCCCTAACTTAACACACGTCAATTTTTCTATTGTATTGTATATATAGTATTGTAGTACCATCCCGTGTCAGTACAAGGAAAATATTTGCACCACACAAAGATGCCAAAAATAAAATGGCTTGATTTGAAGTGACCACGTATGGTTAAAGTAAGCAAAGAAGAAATAAATTTTGTGTGTGTGAGAGAGAGAGGTGTAGTGTGCAGTTTTTGTGATATAGTTTAATATTTTGCAACTTTAAAACCAATATTTTGGATGCAATATTTGGGTTTTAAAGACCATTACGGTTGTGTAACCCATTAAAATTTATATTGAATATTGAATATTAATCGTAAAAATGTCCCGTTAAAAGATAATGATTGAGAAATGAGAATTATCAATCTGAAAATGAAATGATTATGAGTGAAAAAAACATACAGGATTTCAAATTTAATTTTAGGTTATGTAAAGTCTGCTACAGTGTGGTTATAAAGCATTTTATTGTGCTTTGGTGTGTACTATTTTCATTCTAATAGGACAGCTCATGTACTGGTCATATTTACGTCCCATTTACGTAACTCAGAGGCATGAATATGACCTCGTGAATATTAGAGTAGAAAACTAGAGTAATTAAATTCTAAGATTATTAAATTCCATTCTTCATAGCAAATGCAAACAAAAAACGTCATGTATGCAAAACATTGAAATGTCGTCCATTATTAAAATATAATTTGACCGAGTTGATAACTGATTGGTTAGCACTCGGACCTACGAATCAACAGTGCATGAACTCGAATCATACAATAAGTTCTGATGTTTGAAGTGGTTCGAAGTCCATTTTAGTCCATACGTCTCTGTTTAAAAAGCTTTCATATGAAAACTTAATCGTTGAGAACAAACGAACCAAACTAATCAGATGTGGTTTCAATTGAACTTGAATTCTTCCACTGGTATTCATGGAAAAGGTTTTTATAATACAATAGAATTTCTACAGTATAGATACTCGTTACAAATCAAATTATGAATGCGTTTTACTGCATATCTTTTATTCTGTTGATGTGGAAGAAATGTTGATTAAAAGAACTTTCATCCCATATTTGTATGTAGCATAAAATTGACTATTTTTAAATACTTCTGGTGTTATTCCAGATTTTTATTAACACCCTATCCTGTAGCTAGATTACCACATAAATGCAGCAATACAAATAAAATCTCCATTTCAAAAAATATTCTGTTTGATAAAATAGTGAGATGACTGAACATAAAACAATCAATCATAACTTGGCCAATCATTATCATGTTGATAAGTATTGCATTCTTTAACTATAAGCAGTGGATGTTCTTTCGTTATTTTTAAATGCAAACAAAGTAAATAATGTATCAGTTCAAATACCAGTTCATTATTGTCACTTGAACCACTGCTTTCATGCACAGAGCACCAACGGCAATGTAGCTTCACACAACTCCCCGTTAAGATCAGCAAAGTGAAGCATTATTTGCCGTGGGCAGTGATTGGGAGGAGGACCACATTCTCCCTCACTGGGTTGCTGAAGATACGTGAGTTGAGGGCGGATGTTAACACAGATTAACATCCACGTTAATCTGTGACGTCTAAAGATCTTCCGTTGGTGTGATGTGGATGTGGAGAGAAGGACGCAAGCACAGATATGACTTCGTCACTTGACCATGGCTCAAGATTACAAGGCACTTGGTGATGATGGGTGAATATTCCTGGGCGCATCTACATAATGACGTATGTCCTTGTATACATCTTACAATGCATCCCAAATCGTCGTCAGTAATTCTTAGTGTTCAACATTGAAGCTATAAAAATACACGAATGCAGAAATAAAATACATCCAATTTGCTTTCATATGAACAATCAAAAACGCCTTATTTTTGACTGAATAAACCATAATTAGTAATAAAAAAGTGTTATAATATTATTATTTATTATTATGAAGAAAAAATTTAGTTTGAAAAAAATAATCTATAATCCGAATCGGAAGATTATGTAAAATCGTGAAAAAAAAGGAATTATATACTGTAATTTTTGTGTTTGCATTAAAAAAGTAGTAAACCATGTTTACATTTAAAAAAAGGTTATCATGTGTATTAAATATATTTTTAATGTTAGTTACAAGCACCTGAATGCTTCGATCAAACGGTGTACCTGATTGGGGAAGGTAAAATTACTTATCTGTGAAAGGAGAATTTATTCTTACGGAGGACATACCTGTATTAAAAGAATGGTCGCACTCATAATTCCAACACTGGCAAGATTTTAATTGGATTTATTACTTCTACTATACTATTTAAATCAGCCAGAAGTGCAAAATTGACATTTGTTCTTTGCGGTTTATAAATTTTAATGCAATTCTATATTTCTTAAACAATATTTCATCAGCTGCATGTATGTTTTCCCTAATTAATAGAAATAATTTTATTTCATTTAAGCACAAAACTCTTATTCAGCTACAACATTTTTAATAAACAGATTTCCTGAAATTTCATAGAAAATTCTTTGAAAATGAGATCAAAAACACAAGTTAACATACTCATTTTGTCATGAGCGCTGCTTTAAATATCAATAATTCTGAATCTTAATACGGATCAACTTTCTCCATCTAAAAAAATTCCAAATTAAAAAAAATAATATAAATTCAACCGAAATAATAACTCCACACCAAAAGAAGTCTTCTCCTTTGTGTTTTGAAAGTTAATACAATTTGAAGTCATCCATTTAATATCATCAAAAGCATCCGAAATATTTCGTTTGAATTAAGTTATACAAATAAGAAAACGGACCAGAATCTCTCTCCGACCATTAACCCGACAGTAATTAATTGGATTTGCGTAAAAGCCAAAACCATGGGATGCAGAAGATCGATATTAAATTTGGTCGAATTAATTTCGAGGAGTATATCTTCTTATTAGAACGTTTTCTTTTCGCTTCGTTTTCGTCCAACTGCATTTCTCTCGTTTCCGCTCTTCGAAATAATTAGTATTCTCAATAAATCCAACTTCAAAAATTTTCAAATTAACTTCACCTTCTCTCTTTGAAATGTGAAACTATTTTGAATCATTATATTTCAGTATTCGATAATATTTAGAAATAACTAACACTTGTTTTTAAAAAGGAATGGAAATCTAATAGATTATGAACTATTTTTATAAATTTGGTTTTTCATATTAAATTGAGACTGATTGCACTTAAATGAAATCGAACAGTCAGATTTTATATTAATATTTAAAATTTTGTTTCTAAAATTTATCAAAAAGGCAAATAAATAAATAAATCCATGCCCACTAGGGAAAAACATATGACAAGATTGTATCGGATTTTTTTTTTTTTTTTTTTTTTGACAAGATCTAGCATTTTATGGGAAACTTTTTAATATAGCTCAATAAAGTTTTTTTTCTAATGGCTGGGCACTGGGTGTTGACCCGTTACATACATCAATTCCGGAAATTGCTACTTACTTAGCGTTATCCGGTGGGTACCTGTGAACCAAGTCACGAAGGTGAGTAGCATTGCCCACGTCACACCATCACAAACCCGTTTATAGGGCGAGCCACATTCATCCATCATTTAAGAAGAAGAAAGGACAAAGATACAGAGAGAGAGAGAGAAACAAAACACATCCATGCCCACACCGGGATTCGAACCCGGGACCAACCCAGGTGTCAGGAACGCTAACCATATAGTCATTGGCCGGCTAGATCAATAAAGTACACAAAAATAATTGATTGACTAATTAACCATATATACATATTTTTTTTTTTTTTTTTTTTTTTTTTTTTTTTTTTTTTTTTTTGCAAAAATGTTTTTTACATAAGCACTATATTTTTAAGGAAAATCAAAAAGATTTATAAAAAAATGATCATTTTCAACTAAGCTATTTTATTTTAAATGTTTTAAGTTGTGCTTATTAATTAAAAATTGTAATTTAAAGTAATCATGATTTTTATACATATTTGTCTAACCTAAAAATGCTTGGTTCTTGGAATTAATTCTAAGTTCATTCAGTCAATTAGCATAAACTTTTATTTTAAAAAAAAGGGAAAAAAAAACTATTTGCGAATCACAAATTTTTTCCAAGTCTTTGTTTATGACACATTTACATTCGACTTGTAAATGATACTAGATAATATTGCTCTGAAATTTTCAGGTAAACTTTCCTGATATCTTTTTAAAAAAGTAATACTGTTCGTAAGCAAAATAAAGTTCTTATAATTTTATAATTTTTAAAAACATTTAATAATATAATAAATAATTCAGATGTGGAATTTGTGTTTTAAAAATGTAAAAGAAGAAATGAAAGAGAATCAGGTAATTTGTCAAGTAATCTACAAAATATTCGAGATTATGTTAGTGGTGCTGATGTTAATCCAGTTACATACATCATTTGGTCCGGAAATTTCAATTAACGTTTGGAAGACTTCCAAATTATTAGCTAGGTATAAAAAGAGAATAGAATATTAGAAAGATGTACAAATATCTTTACATTTCCCTCATTAATTTCCTAAATAAATTGAGAGAAATTTTAAAAATTTTAGAATCCGAGTTGGGTATAAAAAGAAAAGTTGACTGTACTAAATTTCAAACTTACCCTTCAAAAACAACGATATGCTATTTATAAAGAAAATGTAATAAATTTTTTTACATTCTCTTAATTTGAAAAAAAAAATTAAAAATTGGCTTTAGGTCATTTAGCTATCACACATTTAAATTATATTAAATGTTTTACTATTTTCAAAATGTTTTGAAAAAATTCACTTATGTTTAAAAAAAGATCTTTTAAATAGTATTTAAATGAAATATTATAAATGTTTGTTTCCCCTACAAATAAACTTAAAATTAAATTGGACCAAAATAATTCTTTAGGCTAAAAAAATGTATCATTAAAATATAATTTAAGCAAGTGTCTGTTAAAAACATAAATTTCAAATTTTCTTATAAACTTATTTAATTCCGATGACAAAAAATTTAAAGGAAAAATCACGGTATTTATGAATTTAGTCTTTTTTCTTATAATACTATTTCAATGACTTTTTTATTTTTAATGAAACATTTTCAAACTTTTAAAGCAGAAAATTCTCTTCTATTATCTTACACTGATAATAATCTTTCATTTACTGTCAGTTTTTATTTAAATAATAAAGTTTTGTGCTATTTCTGTAGATGTAATATAAAGAAATTTAAATTTTTCCTTCATCATATAACACGAAAATATCGAGTTAGATTATTCGCGTCATCCATTTAATTGTTCAAGTATCATTAATTTTAATAATGATATGATGATTTTAACTAAAAGATTTTCTCCAGAAGAGATTTTTACAGTACATGGAAATTTTTAGTAATTATCAACTGAATTATTTTCGTTCTGATGACAATTTAAAAAACACAACGCAATTATATTTTTAGACAAAAAAATTGAGTAAAAGAAATTTATGTAGTTTGTCAAAGACTGACACTGGAATATATTAGCTATTAATGTGATTCAAGCTTTCTTTCAGCTTTTATTAACTTAATGGTACACACTTTTTCTCATATTGCTAAATACTTTTTAACTAGCTCCTCCACCTGTTTGAGGTATAAAAGAGAATAACCCTCTTTTTCCATTGAAAATGATAATAATTAACCTTCATATTAATAATAAATAATCGTTTTAAAAAACACCCTAATATTGTTAAGATAAATAAATAAAACGAAAAACTTTTTTCTTCAAGAAATCACATCGGAAATATCAGCATTTTCCCATTAATCTTTCTTATACTGCCGATTATTTTTAATAAAATAATAAATCCCAACTAGTGGCTCTTTAATATAATTCTACAAGATTTCACTTCTTTTCACATTATGAACTATCCGAATTAACTTTTACCGTCTAAGAGAAAACTTGCTTATTATCAACCAAGATTCTCCTGAAATTTTTCCCGGAAACGAAGATTCTGTAAGCGCCTCCGCTTTTGACGTCACCAGAGAGCATGGTTAGGGGTGGGTGTGTGAAAAGAGCGATCAATATAAGAATTCCGGTTACAATGTGCGGCTCTTATCAAATTCGTTAACGGCTAACCACTTCTTTAGATTATGTGAATACAATAGGCCAAACATATTCTAAGGGATGTAAAGTTCGGGGTGGAATCATAAAAAGTTAAAAAGAAATAAAATAATCCCTATAATTATGAAAAGAAATATTTTTAAAAATTTCATTTCATAAAGAGTAACTGTAATAGATAAAAATTAACATCTTTATTTCAATGAGAGTTTACTTGTTATAAGGTATTTGATACATTAAAAAAAATTCTCTCCCATAATTTTTATTGCGTATGTAAACTTGACATGAGAGAGAAATTCGCGAGATAGGAATATTCTTTCAATATATATATTAAACACTGAGTGAAAAAATGTTAATGCATTTTCAAAATTAATATTCATTAACTGCAAATTTTAAACTACTTTTCCTTATTGTACTTAATGTGTGGGAAATAATATGCTTTCAAGATTAGTTTTAATGTATATCTTCAAAATATTCTGTATTTCTACAAGAATTTGGATATCGGTAAGACTTTGTATATATTGTGTTGCTTGGTTTGTTTGTTGCAATATGGCACCTTGCAATGTGAGGCTACGTATATGAAAACCAATATTGGTTTGACCGAGACCTATAATTTAAAATGGATTTTGAATTTTTGCAAAATTCCACATTTTATGTAGAAATTGAAATTATAGCACCTATAGTGTTACACACCTATAGCCAGCAAAGTGTAAATGATAAGCAAAATAGATTGCGTCTTGTTATATTATTAATGAACTATCATCTATGCTAAACATTTCCTAACATTGTTCTTAATGGTCTCATTATTCTTTTTTAATTGTCGTTTTCACTTGCATATTTCAACACACACGCCAACACCCTACTACTATTCACTTTTATCAGAAATTTTCATCATGATGATTTTTCATTTTATCAAAAACTGATCCATTTCTTCCATTTAAGGCATTGTTACTTTTACTGAGTAGACTACAGAGTATATAGAGAAACACTAATGGCCATATTCACCAAACACGGGTTAACTTGAGAGTAGCCTATCTCGGATATAACTCAACTGTAGCAAGACTCGCCGATTCTTATTCACAAAGCGGGGAAATTCCCGTGTAAAACAACTTTGGAGTTAAACGAACGCGACATGTAAGATGGCTTCTGATTGGCTAGCAATCTTGCACATCAATGTCAACAAACATATCGCTAAAGTCCGCCATTGTTTGCTGACTCGGCACTAACACTCCGAAATCGTAGGGTTATTCTAGGGTTACATATAGGCGAGTTAATCGCTGTTTTTGTCGTGGTGAATAACGTTTCATGTGACTTAACTCGCCCTTTACCCAGAAACCTCGTTTAACTCTGGTTGGTAAATACGGCCGTAAACGATTCTCTATGATATATAGTCAATTGATGTGAAATATAATACTTCTAGTCATCTCTCATTTCTTTGCCGATAAACGTTGAAGGTTTTGATTATTTATAATCGATCTCGAATTCAGGATTTCTTACTATAACAATTTTTATGTTTTGATTAGTAGTCTCTTCTCCAACAAGTAAAAGAAAGACAAATTGTTAACATTCTATTTCCTTCCTTGGATTTTGAAAGTCATAAATGTGATTTGTTTTGTTACTAATTAATATATCACCATTTACTTGACATATTTTAAGGCATGTTATTTTTTTGTATAATGGACTTTTTTTTTTTTAACTTCAACTACAGATAAATTTTTATGAATACTTCAATAGCTGGCGTTCAAATATAGTACTATTACTTACAAAATGTATATTTACACAAGCATTATTTCATAATTAACATACACATATGTAACTGTTCATCTGTACATTGTTGCACATATCTGCTGTACACAATATTATTCAGACATTGGTTTATCTAGAAATAAGTAATTCCAAAAACTGGTAAAACATTTACCTGATATTAGAGGATGGATATATTTAAATAATGCCAAACCAGCCTTAAATCAATAAATTAAGTGAACATTGTACAAATGTTCACTTAATTTATTGATTTAAGCTTAGTTGCTTAGTGCAAATTAGTTTTATTCTTAAAATAATAGGGAAATCATTCTACGGGTAAGAAACTGAAAATTTTCCGAATATTCACCTATTTCATTCAAAATGAAATTTGTTTTGCACATGCTTTTCTAAAAGCTATGTATTAGTTTGGGAGAAAAGAAATCCATTATTTTTGCGTGAACTTTAAGAGTTAGCGTTTTTGATTAGCGTTCCGCAGATGATTTCAAACTGTTTTGTGACTGACATTTAACTTTAGAAATTCTAACATGCAGAACAATTTCGGACATTTTTGTGTTTTTATCAATATTTTAATATTTTATATAACGGATCTACCCGTGTGAGGTACTTCCTTAAAATCAAATATATTTAAATGGAATAGATGAAACCAAAATTAGACTAACTGACTATTACAATATCAAGACTATAAACACTGTTCCCGATTTTCAATTGTCTGACTTGTATTTTCAACTTTATCAAAGAAAACTGTGAAAGTACTGAATTTTCTCTTTGTTCACTTCGATTTTTAACAGCCGGTACTTGATAATTGAATGGACCAAATAAAAAACAGAAAAATCTTTATTAAGTGCGAAATGTGATATTTCCATCGAGTATAAATCTGAAATTATATAATCAATATTTAATGAGATATCGAAAACTACAATCATCAACCAAAAAAAAAAAAAATGATTGATTTCTTTTTCCCCAAACTAATATGTTAATTTTTGAAAACAAATTTGAATTCTAGAGGGTGTAGTTCTCTGTAAAGGTAGATGAAAGCATTCAATGTATGTTATGTAATAGCTAATCTAGACTATTTCAGAAGAAATAATCCAGTTTTGCCTATCATGAAATAAGCAAAAGTGACAATTCATATAAAAAGCCACTATTTTTGCAGGGTTATAGGAACTGCAGGTAAAAGTTGATTAAAAGTCTTCATGACTTTAATATGACTCGCTTTCAAAAGAAACATGTTTCTATGGCTTCCAGAGTAAGAATGTTTGATTCTGAACTCTAGTATACTGTTGAATGGAATGTAGTAATCAATCAATTACAAATATTTGACACTTTGACATTCATTAAATAATCATTTCGCGATTATAAAACCAATTCCAAACAAACCAAAAAGTTGATTGGAACTGTATATCCAGTCTAAAAGCTTACGACTCCCGCAGAAGGCTGTACATTTCTGTTATAGCTATACAGAGTTGAAGAGGGACCTCATTAATATCTACTAATTATAAACATTGGGTATAAAATTATATTTTCCAGCATTATGAGGGGAAATAAGTTTATATGCTCGAATACTAGGAGTTTGTGTACCTCTATCAATTGAATCCAGAGGTACATGATTAAAGTTTCTTGGCCAATATAGCAGTTGAACTTCGTTTTATTGAAACAGTTCTATACTCACAAATGAGTCAAACTTTGATTTGAAACTCGATGATTAGAGAGTAAAAATATGGTAAGATTGAGTACATGCTAATTACCCACATTTCAACGTGATATCGTCATGATCTGTGCAAGAATTTATTTGGGATATAGAACAAACCAGTACATTTATAAATGGGATTATACGAAGATAGTTCAGTATCCTGAAAAGGTCTAATATGTGCAAGCTTCCCATAGCCTAGTCTAGATACAGCTAAAATCCTAAAAAGTATGTTTCAAGATTACGTATCCTGAAAAGTATACTAATATAAGTTGTAGCAGATGTACTATTTTCCTTTTAATAGACGATAATGCGCTTTCTCATAGAACTATCATCGTCGATGACTAGTTACAGAAAGAGAGGTCTGCTTATCTGAATTAACCGACACACACGCCTTATCTGAATTTCACTGAGAATTTTTAGGATGTTTTCGTCCAGGGTGGTATATACATTTCTCACTTCCAGCCCCTCTCATAGACTTAATTGGTTTACTAGAATTATACTGTGATTATTTCTCTCAATAGTGTTGATCACTCTCCGAAAGCCTGGCAAAGGCTAAACTCTCTGAATGAAGTCTATTATACACTACTAATGCTGTTTTCTCTTGTTTTTTTCGCTTGTTTTGTCTTTCATTTTTGTTAGGGATTTCAACTTCGTACTACAATTTACAAAAATTCAATATCATTTTCATATTCGTATATAATTTTGGTTTTGTTTCATAAATAAACGTGCTAGCCATTATTTTTACGTATATTTTGCTTTATCTCCAAATTAGGCAACAATTTTTTTGACATTAAAATATTTCACACTTTACCATTTTCTGCTTATCTTTTGAAAATGAGAACATTCAGAAGTATCAAGAATAGTTCAGAAAAATTTTAGCTTATTTGAATCATTGGTGTGAATATTTATTAAAAGATAAAAAGTGATCAGTTTCCAGATAATGCATTAAATAACACTAAAAGGATCCAAATCTTTATTTTTATTAGTTAATTAAGTAAACTGGTTTATTTATCAGCATTTTCTCTAAAATTATCTGTTTACTTCTTTTACTCACTTGCTTCTTCTTTCTTTTTATATATTTGTCTCATAGTAAAAGTAACAATGCAATTTCATTTAATCGTATCTGGTTTATCAATTTATTTTTTCCTGTATGCATTGCTTTTATCTTATTTTAATATATAGCTAGAAACACGCATATATCTGTAAACTCTGTCATAAGATCAGCCATTAATAAATAATGTCCAAAGAATTCAGGACATTATGACTCAAAATTTTAGAGCAATGAAAGCTTAGAATTATGTTTTAAGTTCAAAATAATTTTTTTTTCATTTTAACTATTAATTATAATATCACATAAAAAGTAATTTAAGCCTAGTATGCAAGTTATACATTCAAATGAGTATAAGTTTTTCATGACAAAAATTTGAATCCAGGAAACAATATCAGAAAAATAAACTTTCCATCAACCACACTAAATCCCAGTCTCAATATCTAAGGTAAGGAACCAAAAAGAGAGACTCCACTTAAAAGAATGAAATTCTCTTTTGATGTCACTTATTGAAGCAAACTGCCAAAGTTTGTGACAAACATACTTTATGTCTTATTACAAAAAGTATTTATTACCCGAAATACTTCTACAAAGATGTTAGTACCAGAAGTAAGTAGTCGTCACTGGGGTGGAAAATGGGCAGTTTTCCCATCATTCGTTTTTTTATGGTCAGCCGACTATTTATGTCCGTCCACTAATTGTTGGCCTCTGACTCGACCCCGTGATGGATAAGGCTTTTATAGTAATCCCGAAGAAGCAATGTTTTTATCGAAATATTTCAGCTCAAACGGTACTCATTTAGTAGAAGATTCAAAGCTACGCAATTCATGTTAGTGTAGTAATCTGTTTGAAAATGTTCGCTGACATAAAACTAAATTGATTTTAAAATACAGGATCCTAATAAATGATTTCATTATTTAATAATATGGTAGAAATAGGTTAGTGCAAAATATTAAGATAATAATATTGTGTGATAACACAATAGTCAATATAGTTTCAAAAGATCTAATTTTGACTAATATCAATTGGTGTATTTTGGAATTATTTTTGAAAGAGGAATAGTTCTATTTTTCATTTGAAAGTGTTCGTCTAATAACATACATAATAGAACCCGTGGAATTGTTTTATTGCGAAAATTACTGTGAAGCATACTTTAACAAGTTATAAGCATAAAAAAGTAAGATTGAATTGAGTAATATTACTTACGGATAGGGTGAAATGTAAGGCAATAATTGCAATCTACAGGACATGATTTCAGCAGATTTGCACCTCGTGGATATTTTGACCTATCTTGTTTACCTACTTTGCGATTCTTGAAAAAAAATATTTACGGGGACTACCTCTTCAGGTGTGAAGTTTTTCATGGTCTTGCGGAAGAGTCAATCTATTGGGAGGAGATTGTTAACTAATGACTTCGGTATTCTTATTTTAATTCTGTACCTTTTTATACAAGTGTTAGTTCTATGCAAGATTTTGCCTAGGCCACTAAAAATAAAATACTGATGTATTATGAATGGGTCAAAGAGTATCAAATCTTTAACCATTGATAAAATAGAATTTAACTATAATTTTGAAGCATGATGTTCATGTATTAGCAGATAATATATGGACTTCACAACAATCTCCTTGGTGATTTAACAGCATGCAATCAACTTATAAAATGTGCCTCATTGTTGAAAAACATTTATTTCTATATGAAATGTAAAAGCCACAATCCATTTCAATATTATTAATGACAACATATAACAAGATACGGTTATTAACCTCACAAGTGAAAATTACCATAACTTCCTAGAACTAAAAAGACTTTTGCCTTCTCAAAAAAAATTTATATGAAACAATATGAAATGGAACATACTGTTCTATTTGAAGTATTTGCACTATTTGTGAGGAGCTCTTGAATTCTATATAAATTGAAGGATATTTTGTTTCTATATATCGATATTTTTGGTGGATGCAGTTCTTTATTGATAAAAGTTACAGAAGGATCTGGCATTCCAGTTTGCGAGACTGAAACATTCCAGAGTGAGATCTTATATTTGATACAAACATGCCATGCCTTAAGACATATATTTCCTATATTATGTATAAATGAAAAAAAAACCCAAAGACTCTCCATGGATTCTTAAATTTGAATTCGTGTAGTGAACAATCAAAGAGCATTAAACATTTGAAAGATATTTTGTCTGTAATATCTACTTTTTAAAAGATAATAGGATGTTCTCAACATCACTAAACAGGAATTTTTTTTAAACTACCAAGAATCCACTCCTTATATTCGTGAAGGAAATAGAAGTGCACATCCATTTTTTTAATCCAATGAAATCATACAGCTTAAGCTTGTTCCCATAGCTTGTGGCTGCACAAATTACAAATTGTTATGACTCATCAAATTTTAGTTTGTAGAGTTGTACCTGGATAATTCTCATTCAACAGTCATTTAATGCTAGGATGTTTCTTTGAAAGGGTTGAACTTTGACAATAAATATGAGAAATAAGAAGCCTTTTAGTTCTTGTGCTATAGATATTATAAACCCAAATAATCACACAAACAATCAGTTGTTGTATTTATATCAGAATTATTATGTAAGACTACTCAAGTTATTTTATGTCTCCCAAAGTAAAATAGCTTTTAAAAATATTACGATACCTTCACAACTTACTGAAACTAATTTCCTTACTACTAGCCAATAAAATTTTTGCGCCGAATTATTTATTATGTTCAGATTGTAAAAATACGTGACAATTGTCATAAATGTGAATTATTTTACATGCAAAATTATTTTTGCAACTGGGAGAATAAAGAAAGTTTTTATCATATTATGCAAATCGGTATGAAGCCAAGCTTAAAGAAAATTAATTGATAACGTAGAAGTCGGAACTTAAATGGAGCTGTAACCATAAAACCATTGTTTGCATGTTTGCAATAAATCATAAATCGCCCCAAACAGAAATTTGATAGATTCTTCTAATTCAAATCAAGATGTTTGCTTCATTACCTTGTTGTTGTTGTCGTATGCCAGCCAGGCTGGCAATATGGGGTGCGCTTTTTCCAACTGAACCATATTTGGTGTGGAGTCCGACTTCCTCAGTACACACATGCCATAGGCACCCGTTAGGAGGGTAGGCAACCAATCACACACAAAGAAAGGACAAAGACAAGAAAGAGAGAGAAAGAAAGTACCTCCATGCCCGAGCCAGGATTCGAACCCAGGTCCCACCCATCTGTAGTCAGGTACGCTAACCTCTAGACAGGTTGGGCGGTGCTTTATTACCTAAAAGTATAAATTCTAGAATTTAAGCTTTTGTTTTTTCAGTTGTTAATTCCCATGAAACTAACTTCGAAATTTGTTTGCACTATTTGCGTATAAATCACCATACAAGAGAGCTAAATGTTTAATATGCTAATCACTAGAAGTCATTTTCTCCGATTTCACCTATGTCTGATTTGAAATTATGAATCAACGCTTAAAATATACTAGGTACAACTATATGAACAAGAGCATTTTCTGTCAGAATCAATCAATTTATGCTTAATATTATATGAATGCTCTCACTGGGAGAGTCAATCAACATTCGAATTACGAATAATAAATATATCGATTAAGAATCATAGACGATATATTGCACATAGATATTTTCAGCAGTAAAAATTTTTTTTCTTCCGAGTTTTATCTTTTTAAATTTTCTCAGTAGCACTTCAGTTAGTATATCATTTGTCCATTAATCTTAAAAACCATGTAAATAACAATAAAGAAGAACTTTTAAGAGAGGCAACACACACACATTATAAAATGAGATTTTGCCTCTCACTTCGAAGAGTCCAAAATCTTTTTGAGTAATATATATTAATGTTTTGCCAAATATAAAAAATAATTATTTTTTGTTCCGCTATAAAAAGTGTTCCTTTAATGCGGCGAGACTCAAAATGTGTTTCAAAAACAAATTTTCCAAATATATTTGGTATTCTTTAAATATACTTCACAAAGTATTTAAATTCCGTAAGTACAATCTGTATAGGAATAAAATAAATGATTAAAAAATGTAAAATTATTGAAACTGGTGATTGAGAATAAACATTACTGATGTAAAATAATTAAAAATTCATATAATAAAAATTGCTGGCATAGTTAGAGTGATCAACCACAGAAGAAGCTTCTAATGATTTCAGACATTAGATGTTCTCAAATAATTTAAATATAAGTTAATTCTTGCATGTTTCATATTTGTGTCAGAACGATTTGTGAAATTGCATTCAATATTGTCAAAGTGTAAATTTTACAAATAAATAAGGTATGGCCATGAATACTATAAGGAATTTAAAGATAATTCCATTGAGTTTATGAATAGGTATATAAATAAATAAATAATATATATATATATATATATATATATATATATAGATTGATAGATAGATAGATGAACTTTATCTATCACCTCATTTTACGTTTTCATGTCAAATGTAATTCAGTTTTTGCTTAGTCAGCAGAAAGTGGAAATAGAAATTATAGGATCACTTAAGCAGATTTATAGACATGCTTTGAGGAAATACATTTTAATTATTTCAATTATTACCCTTGGTTTTCAGAAGGATACTTTGAAATGCTACTGTGTTAATTATAAATGTTACCAGAAAAGCTATAAGACTTTTCCTGAAAAGTCTCTTGTAAGGAAAAAAGATTTAAATTATAAAATAATTTTTAAATTAAGAAGCTATAACATCCTAAATAATATTATCACTGGAAGTTTTGCTAAGACTTCTTAAGTATTTGAAAGATAAATTTCAATCCCTGCTGTGCTTTCAAGTTCGATAATTTATGAGTTCGACTCCGATTTAGTGTGTGGAAGATTATAAGAATTCAGGATAAAATTCAAGATCAAAATAATCTTCAAAAGATTTTAAAAAGTAAACCTATTTAACCAAATGTAAAAGTAATGTCAACAGTATGAACTGTGTTCGCATTTTTATATTCAATTTTTGTAAGTAATGAATTAAAAATTAAAGATAAATTTATATTATGTAAATAAGCATAGACATTCGATTTCGAATTGTAAGAGAAAAACGGAAAAAACAATAAAAAGGAAAAAACTCACTTTCAGTTCTTAAATAAAATCCAGAACTTTTTTTTTATAATTACATATATGGTTAACAAATTTTTCTCTTTTTCCCCATAAATTGCATAATGAAAGCCACAATATATTATGATTTGGATAACATGCGACTCTGAAAAAAAGCTCCCAAAAACTATTAACAATATCCTGAATCTTTCCTTAAAAATTTTAATCATTAAAGGTTAAACAAAGTAGAAATTCCAGGAAGATAATTCAAATGGATATACAGTAACTTTAATAAAATATTTTGTGAAGGCAAGTTCGTATATTATATTAATAAGTAAGACAAAATACCAAATATATTAATAAATATATTTAAAGGTTTTACTAAATATACCTTAGAAAATATATTGATGATTTATATTTTTTTCTCTACATTGCAATAATTTAAGAATTTATTAAATTTAATTAAGAATTTCATATTTTCGAATTGTATTCAGAAACAAAATTGAATTTTAATTTCATACAACTGCTCTCTACACAATCACCAAAAATCTATTGTAAGGTTGAAATTATATTAACAGCAACCAGAGAGAAAGAGAAAAAAACAGAGTAGAGCTAATAAATTTGGTAATTAAGGGGGAAACTTCTAATTAAAGTAGCACCTAGTAGAAAAATACAAAGTATGTGTTTTTGTTTTCCAATTGAGGGCATTGGGTGATTGATCCTTCCCTACAGCAAGGCCAAAAATTCCTTCTCTTTTAGAGTTATCCGGTGGGCACCTGTGATCCAATTCACGTAGGTGAGTAGCATTACCCACGTCTCACCACCACAAACCCATTTATAGGACGAGCCACATTCATACATCATCTCAAGAGAACGGACAAAGAAACACAGAAGAAGAAAGAGAAAGAAAACATCTATGTCTGAACCATGATTTGAACCCGGGACCACATCCTAGGAGTCATATGATGATAAAATATGAATACTATTTTCTCTCCTTTTAAAAATAGCATAATGATTATGTATTTTGAACTCATGTGTAGAGTTAAATCATTTCTCTTTGATGTCTTATATCAGTTTAGGTTCCCAATTGAAGATTTCATCTGATCGTTTGACAGTGGCACAAAATCAGAAGCTTTTGTCTCAGAAAGAATCCTAGGATAAATCCCAAAGCAGATTCACCTACCCATTATATGCCTCTTATTAAAGGTCTATACCCAAATATTATACGAAGCAAATATTGTATTTTAAAAGAACGTTAAACTATAGTGAAAGTAAAATTCAAATGAACATATCAGTACTTAAGTTATAATGAAAAAAGTATGTAATTTAAAATATAAAACGTCATTTTTTAGTGATAAAATGTATTATTGATGGTTTTCAGGTTTCAGACTCCGAGGAAACATCCAAAAAATAAATTTCGGACCTTAATAAGGAAAGAATAAAATATTGATAAATATTTATGGCGAGCTCACCATAGTATAGTTGAAAGACTGTGCTGTCAAGGATGGGAAGTCTTAGTCAAGATCCTAGTCATACCTTAATAAAAGAATCTGAGTATTATGCGTTTGTTTCTATTAAAGCACCTGTCAGGTGGTTGTTCGACAACTTTTTTGATTTTTCTAGTAAACAACAATCTAACAAAATTTATTTCAGAAGATAATACGCGGCGACTGCTTAAATGCTTTAGAATGCCTTCGATTATTAGGATGTTTTCGTTACGGAGTATATATATATATATATATATATATATATATATATATATATATATATATATATATATATATATGTCGTGTATATCTTAGATTTGACCTTAGATCCTTTAGTTAAGGAAATACATAACCCAAACTTGTTCATGGAAATAACGATAAAATATTTTTAGAATAATTTTCATTATATCGGAAAGTATGTGGCAACAAAACTGGTTTTGCTTATTATGAAATTTTCAAAGCTTTTGAAAATCTCCTGGCTGAAAAAGGCGTTGTTTCCTATGTCAAAAGGTAATGAGTTCGAATTCCGTCTTAACCAAACAACCGTCATGATCAAAGGCGGCTAAGGCAAGATAATTAAGTTGTCGTTGTAATATCCTCCAAGTGAAATTGTACTGTTTGAGTTTGGTTCTATTTGATCTCTGTTCTTAAATTACGACGGATCAACCACATTCGAATGTTACATTAATTGAATCAAATCTTTTATTAGTGTTAGCCCTTAGTAAAAAGCTTCAAAATTGATTGCCGTTACTTATCTACTTAATAGGTGGTTTTTATTAGCCTAGCTTAGAAAAGGATTATTCTTGAGTTCAAAAAAAGTACCTATTTTAATACTTAGATTTTTTAAAAAGTTATATGTATGAATATTTGTAGACAAGATGTCAATTCTGATATCGACCATATCATTGATTGATTTTTGTTCAAAACTATAAAATTGTTGCTTGAGTTTAGCGGTTATGGTTAGCCAAAGTAAACTATAGAAAATTAAACTTTACGGACCACAGTACTTCGAGATCTTTTGAAAGTTAAGTTTCTTACCCCCAATGTCCAATAGATCGTCTGATGTGAAGAAAAAAATGTCAACTCGAATGTAAATCTCATCAGCTGCTACCAAGTGTTTGACTATTTCAATCGGCAGGAATATATTGCCAGGAACGTATTTCAATGAACTTCTAAAATAATCTATATTGCTTTTTAAAATAGTTTCAATAATTGGTAAGTAGGTAGATTATGGTAGACACTCTTTTGGAGCTGTAGTCTCACACACAATAATTGTTGGTTATAACTTAACTAACCATGATAGTAAATTTGTCATCGGTTACCACATACCAAGTTCAATCTATATAAAATTCTTTATTTTCTTACACCCCAAAATATTCATTATTGAAAATACTCGAAGAATTTGTTCTCTTGAAATGTTTTAATTTTTAAAAAAAAACTAGAATTTTTTTCTGCTTTAAGACTGCATAGTTCACTTGAACTTAGATTGTCAGTATTGAAAGCATAGGTTAAATAAGGTAGGTTTTACATATTTTTTTTAAATTTGCTGTTTATAATTTTTAATTCAATAACTCAGTTTATTGAATGCAAAGTAAAATTAAAAAGTAAATCAACACAAATATTGCTTAATAAATAACGTTGTGGGGTAATGATCCACAAACGTAATTTTTTTCTGAAAATTAAACCCTATTTTATTTTACAGGACTGTTTATGAATTAAAAGAATTTTAATCCAAATAATTTGAATTTCGAGTTTTCTTTAAAACATTCAAAATAAAGATAACATGATTTCCATTATTCAGCAAATGTAATAGATCGGATATTCCTAAAACATTTACATATTATTAATTATAAAATCTATGCAAGATAAAATTGCATAAATGACATTTTATAGAAATATAACAGTATTTGAAAAATGCCAAATTTTTTAAAGTAAAATATTTTTTGTAATATTTAAGATTTTTTAATATTATACTAATAAAAAAACACTTATATTAATAGTATTAAAGATAAACAGTGAATTTATCTATTATAGCTTTCAAATATTGAAATTAGTACCTTAAATTTATGTTAATTCTCTATTTTTTAGCACAATATTGGTATTTTATTTCATAAGTATGTGCAATATAAGATGGTCAGAACTAAGTATACTTCATATAAGTATATTGTAACAAAATTTTTTATACTCTTCCTTTAATTGAGTGCTCAATCAATCAAACAAATTATATTTATATTAATGAGAGCTAGCATTTATTAATACATTTTTAGCATTAAATATAATGCACAATCTATAATAACACAATTTTATTTAAAATTGAAATTAAATAAGAAACTATACAATTAAGTAATGTATGTGACATTGTTTTCCCTAAAACAGTACAATTTTTCTTTACTTACGAATATAAATTAATGTAACTATTAATGATTTGACAGTTCTGCATTCAAACATAAAAACAGCAAATTTGTAATTGCAGCAATTACAAAATTGCACTTTTTTTTTTTTTTTAAGTTCAAAATAATTATTTGCTTTTAAGGAAAATATATTTCATTCTTGAATAAAGATAAAAGTAATGTTTATACTTTTGTTATATTCATGGTAGATGCTATAGACATGTATAAAATTACAAGCTCTAAATTAAGTATCTTTATGCGCCTTTTCTCTAGATTTTAACTCGCATTTTTTATAAAATTACACGAGTAACTTTTTTTTTTATAGTAATAGGAATTGAAGTTTATACTTAAGTTTCTCATTTTGAGGATTTTAACTTACTGTGACAACAATTTTGTGAATATATTTAGACTGGTGAAGAAATTTTATTTCAATTATTGTTGTGTCTGTAGACGAAGCTCCGATAAAACAAAATGTTCAAAGGCGAAAATTTCAAAGTTTGATCAAAATACAGTAGACGGCCGTTTTTACGAATTCGTAGGGACCCATAAAATTGTTCGTAAAACGAAAATATATGAATAAAAATCTTAGAACTAAGTAAAAAAAGGAGAAAATAAAACTATTTTTTACAAAAAACTGCTCGTTTTTATAAATGAAATACCACTAAAACAAAAATTTTAGTTATGCACTATATAGAAATGAAATTTTGGGTACCCGCGAATATTTTTGTCGAAATTCATAGAGATTTCATCTTCACTCAAGCCGTCAGAACTGTAGAATGGAATTGGTTTAAAAGATTTTTTAAGGATTTTAGTTCGTAAATGGTAGTTAACATTAATATTATATAGATGAGACCGCGTAATGAACCAGCATCTAGTTCGTAAATTAAAAGTTTGTGAAAACGAGCGTCTACTGTATATGAGTATACGCGTTGAATTTATGGACAGAATTAATATATTTGTCTTGTATTTTAATTTTTATGGTCAGTAATTAAGATTAAATGTATGTTATTCTTTAAAATAATTTCTTTCATTCCTTCCAACAAATTTAAGATATCGCTAAGATAACATATATTGTTGAATCTCCACATTATTGTATCTGAAAATTGTAATCTTGAGTATTTTATTTAATCTGATTTGTAATACAAATTTTCTCCGTTACAAATAAATAACTCCTCCATTTCGCGTTCATAAAATTATTTAATGTCATCGATTTCTAATACTTAAATTTGCAGTAAAAATTTTTATTGATAAAATTTTTTTTTTTTTTTTTTTTTTTTTTTTTTTTAAGACACGAAAAAATTATAACACGCCCCTTCAATCTGGAATTGTAAAATCATGCAATAAGGGAAGCGTCCCTTTTCCCAGCAAGAATGTGGTGTGCGGCTGTTTCGGGGGGTTGACGGCGGATGAAAGAAGAGCTCACGTATTCAACCACAATGTTGCCACTCGAGTAGGCCTCAGTGAGTGAAACGTTCTCATTGCAAGTAGACCTGTGCCTCAGCTTCAGGGAAACCGAGGGAACACGCTGCCAGTGTCGCGAGGAAAAATTAGCTCCTGCAATTGTTGCTTTTACCTCACCCTCCTGACCACGTGGTTGCAAGCATTGTTTCTGGTGAAGGGGAATTGTTTTGGAGAACTGCATTCCGGGACATGAACAAATCAACAAGTTGAGTAAAATTGGTGCGTTCAAAAGATTTCTCTTTTTTTATGTCATTATGAAAATGGATTGAGAGTTTTCTTATTCCTGAGTTGATTTTGCTTAGTGATCGTCTTATGGAAGATATTCTTCATTATCACCTGCTAATCAATTTCGTGGATAATGTGGACTATTTTGATGGATTTTTCTATTTTTAATAGTGTTTAGTGAAAAGGAATAAAGGGTTGTCAGAGAAAAATTTAAAAATAATCGATTGCGTGCTAACTACTGGTATCCATCGATTTAATTGTTGATATCAACTGTTATTTTTAATGTTGCTGAGCAACTGCTCATCGATTAAAAACTATGTTTGGACTAACATGTAAAGACCTGCTAAGGTAAGTTTTTTTCTTAATTTATTTTTATTGATTTTTGAAGCATGCTTTAAAATTTAATGACTTAATTTTTTTCTATTGGTAAATTTTAAGTCTGAAAAGACACGAGGGGTTATTCTAATTTCTGTTTATTCCCACAAATTTTAATTTCCTTCTGGCTCACATCAGTCCTATAGAAAAAAGGCATCTAAAGTATAATGCTTGACTTTGAACAAGTATTAGCTAATCCAATATAACAAGGAGTTATAATTAAATTAGCTATATAATACATGACTATAAAACTATCTTAGGAAAAGTACATGTTTTAAAGAAAATTATAATCTACGTTTTTACTGAAATACCTGTGATTGGATTCTAGAACATTTTGCATACCGTATATTGAGATTTTTTCAGTTGTGTTGTTTAAAAATGCATGAAAGAATATCGTTCTATAACCATTTATTTATTTAGCATAACCAATAACACAAAATTAGGTGTTTAAATTCAACAAAATATACGTTATTAATGTTATTCTGAATTAAATACGACACAATTTATATTGACATCAGAATATTAAATCAAGGATTAAAATATATTTTAAACTGAAACAATTTAATTTGGATTTTAAAATATGAAAAAAATGAAATATTTAGTTACATAAAAATTCACCTGGTCATTTTTAAAACTAATAGTTCTCATTTTACTTCAAATAAAACTCTTTGATTCTAAATTCAATCTATAATTTTATGAGAAAGTAAACGCAATTGAATTTAAACCACAGTTGATGATTTGAAGATGGATAGCATATTCCTGCTGTCTATGTAATAAATATGCGGATTCAAATTAAGAAGTTGGTCAACAATTGGGAGTTTGCAATTATCTATTTGGCGATGGTATAGCTGGCAGCCCAACGGTTAGCGCTGTTCGTACTAATTCGAAATCCACCTTAAACTGTAGATTCTGGTCTAAATAGCCCTCGTGTGCAAAAAGTGAACATTGAGCAACAAATAAGCAGTTTGGCGATATAATTTCACCCAATTACTTATTTACAGAAAGTAATGCTGACTGGCGTGATAATCGCGAAGTCTTCAGTACACTTTTTGAATCTTCCCCATAAAATAAAACACAATTTGCCGAAACATTACAAAAAAAAAATAATCTGGTAGTTCATCATATTCAGGTTAAGTCGAGATTTTTCAAAAAATAATAAAATGAAAAAAATAGATTTGCCTCTCGTCAAAAAGCACCCTTGCAGTAGTTGAAAACTTCCATCTCCGATTGGCTCCAGCTGTCAAACGTAATAAAGTTTTTGACAAACGCTTTAGCAACGTTCCTTTCTCCTATTGCCAGTTTCCAAATCAATAAAGGCCACACACCCTCCCCTTCTCTTCACTTCGATGGCGAACTTCTTTTGCCAAGAATAGAAAACAAAAGAAATTTGTTTTATTTTTGTCTTTTCTTATTGCTTAGGCTTCTATTCTCCCAGATAAGCAGAGGGGTTGGGGAACAGAAATGTACCCCTTTTTATTTAGCTTTCTTTTCCTTCAGCCGATTTACTCATTCACTTAAAAAATTGATATTTCGAAAACTTATCTATAAAATTACGTTGGCGAGTATTTTTTTTACACTCAAAATGTGTAAGTGGAATTTTAAAATATATTATATTTGCCCTTAAAGTTGTAAATTCTTACAGATTTCCAATGTTTAAATAACTACATTTGCTGGAATTTTCTGTTCATTTTCATAATTTTTCATGTTATTTATAGTAAATATAGTTTACCCTACTCAAACATTGAAATAGAAAACTATGTAATAAAAAATCTTAACTATTGCGAATATTTATTAGAAATCATTAGAAAAACTCGAATATATTTATAAAAACTGATTAATATTGCAGTAAAATTAATATAGTAACATCGTAAAAATAATGTAAAAATTAGAGTAAATAATACAAAAATAATTATAGGAAAAGTGAACACAAGAATCTTTCCGAATTATTTGATATTCAAAAGTATACGTTACAAAACAAAGGAAAAATAGTGAATTGATACTATTTTAGAAATGTTAAATTCATCAACACTTTTATTATATTTATCTAAAAATCAATCATTAGTAAAAATAATGAATTATGATCAAGAGTGTAATTTTATGTTTATACTTGTTTGTTTCAATTTCATTAAAAAAAGTATTCTTAATGTAGCTCAACACTATACGCACGCCGATTTTGTTGTCATAAAGAATTATTTCTAATCTTCAATTGAATCTGCAATTTTAAAAAATCTTTTCGAACAACTGTTAATTGTATTTCAAAGTCCCTCCATTAGGATAGAAATAATTAAAGAAAAAATAGTTTGGCGATTCCCTTAACAAATACGAAATTTCTTAAGGATTTCTAATGCACAAAATAGCTCTATAATCGTATAAAATATGTATTTAAAAAAATTCCTCTAAATTACTAACTATAATCTACTATCCAGTCAGTTGAAAAGCAGTAAAAGAAATTGGCGAAACTGATTTATCTACTAAATGATTTATTTATTTATGTGACAAAATTGACTTAATTCTTTCAGAAAAAGTTCCAAATATAATCTCGCAAAATTATAAATAAAAATAGTCACAGAGAACGGTTGGTCGAAATGTGGCAGTGATTTGAAAACGGGTGACAAAAAACTGACAAAATACGGCTTCTGTGACAGGAAGCAGTTGTTCCATAATTGACCAAGCGCCATTTAACCGTTTCCCACTCTTTACTATTTATTTTCCTCTAATACCCAATCGTTAACAAGGATAAAGTGGCGTTTTCCCCTACCGTTCACACACGCGTTCGTATAATTTACAAGCCGGTTTATTTATTGCCGTGGATATCATAAGTGTGACCATCAAAGATGAATTAGGCTATCCGGAGTAATTGCTTGGTAGCTGCTTGTTTGTTTATTTTATCATTTTGTTACAGCATTTTGTTTTTGCAGCAGTTATTGCAGGTGATTCTTTACGTTAGGAGAAGATCGTCCATGATTAGGTATAATCTGTCTGTTAGAGGTTCGTCTTGTGTTTTTGTTACATGGTAATCTTTTAGTTTAGAAACATTAGCGAATAAAAATTAGTTTGTAAAAAGGCATGTAATAGTTTTTGCAAAATGGTATTGTTCTAAATTTCATTTCATGCATTATGTCAAAAATGCTTGCTGAGGGGAATATAATTGTTTCAGTGAAATTTATCTTTGTAAAGGTGGAAATTACTAAAATCGTTGGGCCTTAAACAACGGAATTTAAGTAAAATTTATTTTTGGAACAAAGATAAAAATAGTTTTTTTTTGTCTCCTTATTTTATTTAGATAAAATTTCAATATTCATGATAAATACTGATTATGCATAATTGTTCAGATTTGTGTATATTTCTTTAATATTAAAAAAATCATAGAATATACTGCGATTAATGTAAATGAAAATTGGCAAACAGAAATTATGAAATAAAAGTCTAAATGTTTAATCAAGTTAATTCTTATATTCTATATATAATTATTGATTAATGAAATCTTTTTTAATTGTAAAATCTTTTTGGTTTTAAAAATATTTTTAGATTTTTTTTTTTTTAAATTTGAAACCTTTTTTTTATTTAATTTCTGGTAAATGTCTACTTTTAAAGGCTTGTTGCACTGCCTATAAAAGAACAATTCGTTCGAAAAATAATTTTTTGTGCGCATTTTTTTTTTTTTTGTGTAGATTCTGAATTTTTTTTTTTTTAAACCCTCAAGATTTCCATTTTATAATTTTAAATCTAAATTTGCTTCAGGGAAAAAGTGATGTTAATGTTTATGTAATAAGTGTAGTAGGATTCAAATTTTTCCCTAAATGAATTGCTGAATTACAATGTCACTTCTCAAATGAGAAAACTTGGCAGCAAATTGAAATTTGTAAATTCATGCATTTTTAATTTTGTAAAGTGATGCATGTAAATTAATCACATATCAAATAGAAAAAAGTTAATATTTTAAAAATTAAAAATAATTCCTTTTAATTTCTATAATTTTAATTGTAAGTTGTTAAAAAATATGCAAATAATTTTATTTAGAAAAATGAAATAAATTATTCGGTGATATCCGTAGAATGGATTTAATATACCGTGTAATAGAGAAAGCAGTATTTCAAACTAGTGTGCAAGTTTTGCTATCGCGACTCACCCCTGCGTACCTCAGTTTACCATCCAGTTTCTGGTGAAGAGAGGAGGTAACCAAAAAAACATTTCGGGGTCACCGAGAGGAAACGAGGAGGCTCCTCTTGCAGCTGCTAGCCGCTACGACCCACACTATCAAAAGAGAAGGGTGTCCCTATTGTCTGCGTGAAAACCCCGTCTCTATTACGCACCCCTCGCTTGCTTTTCTATCTTTCCAAAATATCTATCTCAATGGAGGACCCATACCGACCTCGGCTTGTCTGGCTATATAAAAGTCATAATACGCATTTGGGTCCTAATATGTTGGGTTACACTCTCGCATATATTTCTCAGCTTACAAGTGATATTAGGTACTTATTTACTGTTGAATTCGGTGTATTTTTAGAAATATCTTTCGCTACATTTGTATTAAGTCTCGGTAGAAGTTGCCCGTATGTAAAAAATATACGGAAAAATACGCATATATATAAATATACAGGATAAAAATTCCATTCTCAAACTATAGAATACATTCATACATTTGCAAAATCTTACTGAACTAGTAGCAGAATGATCAGGATTGTGGCTTTCAGTTCAATAGTTCGTAAGTTTTGCTCTACTACGGACATGAAGGTTTGTAATACTTTGGAATCCACTTTAACCCACAGATCCCAATTGAATTATGCAGGTTACCAGTCGACGTATGCAGGAAATAACCATAGCCCATAAATCAAGCTAAATATAATTACTTTTAATATAAATTAAATTCATAAGATCAATAAGTATATTATGTTGAATTTTGTTCTGGTCCAACAACAATTATCTCTTTGTGCACAATCTCTTTGAGTACAGAAAAACTTTTAATTATTTAATAGTAAGAATGGTTTTTGTATCCTCATTCGAAGTATAGTTATTAGATCCAGATTTTGGGAGCTGTAATTTCCTATTGGCAGTATTCTAATGCATGTATGAATGTCATAAAACAGTCACAGAAAGAATTGCAGAAAAGGTGAAAACGCCACCATGATTCATTAATTAGAATTTTATTATCTAAATATAAAAGTTATGGAGATAAATAGATATATTTTACTTTTACTTAATATAAAATCAAATAAGCACAAATTTTCTAGATTGTTTCATATAAACACTTTTATTTATATTTTTAGAGAATGCTTTCTGAAACATATAAATACATGAATAGCATATTTTCAATGAATAAGCAAAGGCGCGTGATTTTTCATAAAGTCCATTCCTGCATATGTTTCTGAATATTTTTTTGTTAAATTATGATAAGACAAATTAATGTTCAAAAAAATAATGGTGTTGAACAAAGTAAATAAATTCAACACATTCAGTGACATGATTTTAACTGTATAAACTAATACTCACCAGTGTTTCTTTAATTTAATTTTCGTAGCATTTTTAGATCCTAAGATTGTCATTAGAATGAAGTTTCTTAACCTTTTTGGTTTTCCTAATTACTCGCAAAAATCAAAGCGATCATGGATTACGTAAGCATGCAAGAGGAATTCACAATTGCATGCGTTTTCGTAATTTTTCAGCAAACAGTTTTTAATTTTTAAATTTTTCCAGGTTAAAACTTTTTACTTAATCCATTTCAATTTTTGTTTGTAAGATACTACAAATACTATTTTTTGTTGTGGGTGGGAAGTATATACAGATTTTAATTCAAGAGTTGTTTTCCAAACGGTGTCTGTTCCTTAAAACGTATCTTAATTTTTAGCAATTCATACGTTTATTATTTTGGTCCCAAAAAATTAGTCTTGTTTTATAAATTTTTAATTATATTTTATTTAATACCTCAGTAAATTAAGTAACTACAATTAATACTTTCATTCAAAAGAGGGAGTAATATAACAAAAGGATCATTGTATTATTTTTATACTTATTTATATGTACATATAATTTTCTAAATTCATTATTCTTAATATTTAAATTTAAAGAAGTTTTATATGTAAAAAATTATAAGAGTCCGTCTAATCATTTCACTGTTAGTTGTTAAAGACATCAAAGTTTTCATCACGTGTATTTTTGTTTTATGTAATCTTGTGACGTAAGATCCTGTTGATTAAGCACCTAACCCCATGAAACAAGTCATTGACTTCCCCAGAGGCCATTTCTTTCCATAGGCGGCTTCAGTTATGCTTTCTTCACCCCCTTGTTTGTTGCTTTGTTAAATGAAAAAAAAAAAAGATCTTATATGGTGAACCGCAAAATATCTACTGAAATCCGCAACCCTAGCCAAGAAAGGTTGTCAGCTAGAAAAAAAAATTGCCTGTTAGCAGTTTCGAAACCATAGGTGTGAAGATGGCTGACTTTTATGAAGACAAACGACTTTGGTCAAGAGAATATCACAAAGGTCAAGGTCAACGTGACCTTTGACAACCCCCTGAAGGGAATATCGTTTCCCTTATCTGTGCTTCAAAAAGGGGAGAAGCTGGAATGTCGTGGGTGCACTAACAGACTGAGACCACCCCAGGGGAGAAACAAACTATCCCAGTAACCTCTTCAAGTTTTACCCATGCATTATGTGTCCATATGATACTTTTTCCGAGGAGAACTGTGGGGGTGGTCGAGTTGTAATTTCTGGACTGGGAAAGTACACGTGCCCTCTTGTCATCATCCATCTAAATCATGTGTAGAGTAGTTTATTCTAGAAATTTCAGAAGAACAAATATTTTGACAAAAACTTTATGGATATCTAAAGCTGTTGCTGTGGCTAAAGATAGATATTGTATTGAGTGTTCTATGCCATTTGCTCATCCCAATTTTTAAGCAAAATAATATCAATTTAAGTATAACTTTTAAAAATCAAAACATATTTCAGAACCATATTAATTTAACTTAAAAATAAACATTCGTAAGTATGGGAACATATTTAATGGTTTTTATATTCCTAATTTTAACCAAAGGATAAATATTTTGACTAGGATTTCAAGAAATAAAGAAACGTTGAAGTAAAGCATTAAATGAAATTAATTTATCGATTTCAATTACTTATTCTTAATGTTGAGAGTGCTAATGTTAAGAATTTCATGTCGCAATTAATTATATTATTTTTTTACTTTCAAATGTTTTACTCAAGAAAAACAATTTTTTCTTATAACATGTGTACGATGTTTCTCATTAAAGCATTAATTTAAAGTTTTTATTAATGCGACCAAATATAAAAAAAGACAGGTGATGTAAAAGTTTAAAATATAAGTAATAATAAAAAATCCATGTGTTTTTATCAAGCTAATATTACGCTGTGTACAAACAGTCCTGGTTATTGTGACTCAATAGTCATTCTATAAGTCTAAAGCTGAGATGATAATTATAATTGTTAGTGTTATGACCTTTTTATTTCAACAGTTCGTGAGTTCGGTTTCACCGCAAAAGTGGATGTTTACAGTGATTCGAAATCTAATCTGTAGATCCTGATCCCATTGGTCGAGTTTACCCAATGATTAGCGTTTTGGTGTTGCGTTCCTTGGGTTCTGATATTTGTAGTGGCCTGGAATTGCATTTAAGCTAAACATCCCTTGTGTGCAAAAACTGACTGTTGAACGACAATTAATGGGCCTTAGGTTCAATAGTGTGTGAGTTTGAGTCTCATCATGGAATTTTGTTTGCATTGCGTTGGAATACACTTTAAATTATAGTATTTAATTAGCACTAGCGTGTGAGAAAAAATAACTTCTATTTACTAATAAGACAAACCGAATCTTGTCCTGTTAGCTTTTGTGTACAAAAAGTGACCGTAAAGCGACATTTGAATCTTACTCTTGGTTTTAAATATTAAAATTTATTCAGTATTAGCAACATAAGTGTGTCTGTCACTAATTACTTTCATTAAATCTTCTAGTTTTCTAACTTTTAAAATCAATGCTGAGAACTTTTTAATTTTCAAAAGCTTGGAATTTTCTAAAATTATCTAATTATAGGAAACCTAAAATATACATTTAAGTATTTCGTTAGTTTACTATTGAAACTTAGAAATTTTATTTGTGGAACAGTGTGTGTTAATCTATTAGATATTTTAGCTATTAATTAAATTTCTCGATAATTATTTGTAACAGATGTAACTTATGAAACTGTTTCTTTCTCGTATTTTTTAATTAAGGTATTCTGTGACCTTTTTTATCAATTATTCATTTTTCAAGGAAAATGTGAAAATATTTATAAACCTATTTATTTAATAGTAATGTAATTTTTATTTGCTTATAATATTTAAAATATTTTTGTAAAAAATTATTGCTTAAGTGAGAATTTTCTTGAAATCTTTAAAAATTTAAAAGAAGAAAACTTGAAATTCCGTGACACGATATATTCACTTAAATTTCATAATTCAATTAGCTTAAGAACATTTCATTCTTTGAAACTAATTAAATCTTAGGGAAATGTGCTCTCTTCTAACTCAGGAAGTAGAAAGCAATCACGTGTCCTGTGAAGAGGGGGGGGGTTGATGGAATCGAATCCGGTAGGTGACCCTGGTTATTCCGACGACTCAGGAAGTGGAGGAGCAGCTCTGCTGATGCGTCTCCGTCACCATGCCCCGGGCCGAGTTCTCAGTATTGTTCCATCTGCACCCCCGGTTTGGCATGTCTAAGAATGTTGGGACGCTTCTTCTCCATTGTTTTGGGGTGGCTCTCTTCTCACCTCTTCCCTCATTGGAACGTTCTGACCAGCTGTCCAACTTCAAATACTTTCTCTTATTTTCAAGGTCAAATCATGGTCAAAACCGTGGGAATTTCTTGAATATGTGTGAAACTTCATGGAAGAGCTCTTAATTTTGGTTGATATCTACCATTTAAAAGAATGCATTTTAATTTTCTTAGAATTTTTTTTATTTTTCCTCTTTAATAGTTAGAAAATGTAATAATAATTTTATAAAAATATATATTTTTATAAATTATATTTTCTAGATTTTGGAGCTTTTGCAATGCATTTATTATTATATATTTTAAATGAAAATGCTTACATAAGAAGGAACTGAAACTTTGAGATGATTAGACATGTTGTTTCTCCAAGGTATGAAGTAATTTGCATGACTAAAACGCAAATTGCATTTTTAAGCTTATTGCTCTTATCGGATGCAAATTTTTGAAAAATTAAGATAAATTTTTAAATAATTAGAAAATGTGTCAAAAACACAAATAAGATTATTTAAAAAAAATTAAATAGATTGAAACTTATGAATGAAATATTTAATTTATGAAATAATATTGATACACTAGACTTTTATCCTTCTATTATTCTACATAATAAATATATCAAAATCAGGTATTCAAAAATCGGTATGAACATTTTTTTGAAAATTGAATATACAATTAAGATTTTACATAACATTTTATAGGACATTCAACACTTTTCAATATTTTCATTCTATGTTGCTATGAGAAGTATTTGTTGAATTAATGTTATATCAATAACTACTGAATATTCCCCCTTAAGAGAAAATCGCTAATGTGTCGCATATATAAACAATCTAAAAATGATAAAATTTCGAAGTAAACTCTAAATGATTACTCTAAATTAAACTCTTATTCAATAAAAAGATGAAATTCAAATACTTATCCTTAATAATTTGTAAATTGGTGCTTGTTAATATAAACTTAGTATCTTCCTTTTTTTAAAGTTAAGGTAATAATTTAAACGCTAATTATAAAATGTTTTTACAAAAAAAAGGAAATAGGGACTTATTAAAGGATGATAATTAATTTATGAATACTTACGAAATTCGATGTGTTTAAAATGAATACCTGTTTTTGAAATCATAAGGAAAAATTAGAATTTTGCAATAATGGTGCAGTAAATTATATTAATCGAGAAATCTAGGGAAAAGCATTAATTTTCAATACCACTTATTGATTGTAATTTTAAATATGGCCTATTTTATATACTTTTTAATGATTTCCAAAATATATCTTTTTTAGAAAATGATAAATCACAATTTTAGTGACTACAATAAAAACTGAATGCAATATCTTTGATATAACACGCAATCTTTAAAGATTAAAAGAATTTCCCTATTGAATGTTCTGAATGCATATTTTTACACAGAAAAACTACCTGTTGATGTAATCGCATGTATTTATGGCGTGTCTTGTATTAGCTAACAATAAAGCTTCTTTTCTGCTATATTCCCAAATGGCGATACCCTTGGGCTTTATTAATTTCTAAGGCCTACGTGTTCCAGGTGACAGTCTTAACCTTCCATTCATTTGATGTGTTACCGCAAGGCATTGCTCGTAATTAGAGGTCCTGGCTAGCAATTTTTTTGGTATTTTTCATCGGAAGAAGACACCTGCCAGTGTGTCACGTGACCACAGACGCGTGCCCAACACGCGCCCCCAGACCATCCGGACCGATTATAGTTGTTACCCAATGAGAAACGGAATCTCACTGCCTCGAGACAAAAGTGAAATCCACAGGACAAGTTATGGCAATGTTTTTGACGATTTTTTTTTTTCTGCCGCGGCTTTCAGCAAATCTTCCTTTGTTTAATGGAACCACTTGACACTGGCTGAATCCTGGTAATGCAGTTTAAAATGATTACTTATCCGATTAGTACCTGTTCAAAATTCCATCAATATACAAAGATTTTTTAACATTAAAAACACAGGAAAATTCACATTTTTTAATTTTAAGCTTAAATCCTTATATTTGAATGCATCCAAATACATATAATTTACTTAGAAGAACTTAGAAGATATATAAAATTTTTATAGATACGTGTATAAGAATTTTTTACCGAGATATTCAAAATTCACTTCCTGGCTCTGGTTTATAAATTCCATTGATCGCATTTTTGGACATATGAATACTAGCAGAAGCTCAAAATTTATACTGAATGATGCTCTCTTTAATCAAAGTTTTAGTGCATGGTGAAAAGAAATTCTTGGTAATAGAAATTTCACGGATTAAATAGGTAGATTTGGTACTATTTCTGTTAAATTTGTTTCTTCAAATCTTGTCAGCTAATTGTAATTTCATTTCTAAAGCCATTTCTTATTTTGTCACTATTGGATATTTTTCCCGTGATTGAAGAATCTAAGATATTGAGAAGTCTTAAAGTCATTTGCCTAGAATTTTTTTTTTTTTTTTTCAATAATGGAAATGCGAATTTATCATTTTGATAAAAGCTTTAAGAATATATATTTGAATTGCCTAGCACGGGAAAAATTATAATTATAGTTTTCAA
Organism: Latrodectus geometricus; assembly: GCA_026290005.1. Lineage (NCBI taxonomy): Eukaryota > Metazoa > Arthropoda > Arachnida > Araneae > Theridiidae > Latrodectus > Latrodectus geometricus. The sequence goes on from JAPDSC010032705.1 coordinate 77,709, forward strand.
TAAAGAAATCCATTTGTCAAATGATAAAAATAAAGAGCTTCGTTTTCTCAAAATAAAATTTTTTTTTGGGTTATTTACTCAAGAAAGATACTAAATTATCATGAATTTATTCCCTTTTTTTTAAGTATCCCATGAAGAAAACTATAAATCATAGGATCATGCGTTTTTAGATATAATATTTCGAATTCTTAACTTATTTGTAAACTATGATTAATGAGCTCTTTTATAAATCTCAACAGAGAAAAAATAAAACAAGCAGAAATGAAAACATTTATCACAGAATTATTACGCAGTATTAACGCTTTTGAGGAAACTTAAGTAATCGTTTCGATATTTTTTTGTACAATTTGAAAATTTTATTTCATCATTCGAATTTACGAAATTCTATCTTCAAGGACAGTGATTCCGCTTGTCTTTAGTTAATTTTGATCATTTTCCTGGTGAGTGAAAAAAAAAAAAACTATGAACAAGTAGATTCTATGTCGTGCTGAGCAATCAGATAGATTAATTGCTATATTTTAATTTCATTACTAATTTTCAATTGAATAGAAACATTTCCTGAAAGTTTTTTTAGTTTTTTAAATTACGCGGAGTGACGTAGTTTAAACTAGACATATTTTTTTTATTTTATTTGAATTTATGATGCAAACTATTTACAACTTTGTACGGCATAAATTTTGATACTTTTTCCTTAAATTTAATTTTTTGGATTCACAATGGATGGATTATTATGTTTATTTCATTCTATTCAAACTTGAAGAGTTTATTCAGTGAAGCATGTTATTGAATATAGTGAGGAAAGGTGGTAATTAAGTTTTCATGTTACATATTTCTCAATTAGAACTTCTGAGTTCTCCGGTTTCCATCTTTGTGTCTTAAATCGTATCATCTAATTGCCATATTAAAAAAAAAAGCCAAAACACATACCATTGATATTTTTGGAAGGGAATAATGCTATTTAAGTTCAAAAAGCTGTAAAACAACTTTGAATTGATTAACAATTAAGTGGTATCAGGAACTGAATGTATTAAGTGAAATTGTAAATTCACACTACGAAGTCTAACAATGTTGTGTGTGTGTGCTTATTTATGAATAGTAGCTCATCAGGATAACTTAAAAATTGAATGGCTGTTGCAGAAGAATTTGTAAATTAAAATTATATTTGCATATGTGATTTAAAAACATATATTTGCATATGTGATTTGGTTAACATTTTGCAGCAACGTTACTCGCGATCACTTTGTGAGATGATATCTGTCTTAAAGTACAAAGGATAAAAGGTTCGGTAACTCTTAGATGTCATTCGATTAAAAAGAATTATAAAATTGAAAATATTTAAGGTGACTTATATATACGGATTGCTATAAAAACAAGTTGTCTTGGCAAAAGGATACAATCTAATTCTTTGTACAAGTCATTAGGTTTATAATTTTTGAATTTGTCGTTTTGTTTTTGATAATGTGTAATCGTAAAATGTATCTCTTGCGAACACTAGGTGGAAGTGAATGATTCATTTTCCCACGGAGAGTAGTCTAATAATTGAAGCTACAACATTAACAGACTTTATTGGATACACCAGCATTACGTATATCGTCATTCATTTCATGCAATCCAGGTTCAAACTTTTCATTCAACAAGAACACGAGGCCATAAGGAGAATAGAATAGTGTATTGAAGTTTCGTGATTTCCCCCTCCTTTGCAACTTATCAGCCTATAAAAATATAAATCACCGTGAATGTGTTTTATATACCTTGAAATTGGTAAACGATTTATTATAGGGCTTACAATGCTATAAAATAAAATATTTTAGCCACTTTCTTAGGTTTAATTTCCATTTGCATTGACAACAATGTCTAAATTATTTTTCTCACCTAACATTCAACAATGACCAAGTTTTGAGCTACTAACTTTCTAAATTAATCGCTGAAAAGCATAATAACTTGGTTTCTTCATATTAAATTTAAAATTTTGTATCTTATAATTTTTCAACTTAGAAAATGTATTTAGTCCTTGTTAAATATACGATTTACAATAATTTAACAAATTTACGATGTGAAAAAAGTTGTTTTTTTTTTTTTTTTACTTTTTTTATATTTATATATATATATATATATATATATATTAGCAATAACATTTTTTATATGCTTTTATGTCAAATTAAATATTTCCCTTCCCAAATTGTTATTAATTTCACATCAACCTCATATAATTCTTATGAATTCTCATGTTACTTATGAATGAAAACTTAACTGAATAATATAGGATTAAGGCTTTTGGTTGAAAGAATAAAAAGAATCAGCCACACACAGTAAAACAAATAAAGCAATTAGCAATGTTTCTGCAAAAGATGTGCATCACCCTATTTAACACGCATGTAAAAAAGTAACTTAAGTGATTCGCGTGTTGTAGCTTCCCCTGTTTTTTAGTGCCACCCTCAATAAATTCATAAACACAACTACTTAAGACAAACAATATGGAAGAAAAGGCAAATACATAAAATGTTTTCAAATTGCTTAAGCATTCGGCGCATTAAGCTGGAGCAAAAATATCTTTCCATGTCGAGGTAAAGGGGGTGTGTGGAAACGAAAGAGAAAATGTTATTTAGGTTAGGAATAAATTATTCCTAAAAATTTTCTCTTCCCCCACCAAAGTGCTCTTCTTTCTGGGTGATATTTTTTATTTTTCTGTCTCCTCTTTTTTTTTCCCTTGATCTGGTCTTTCTTGCTTTGTCCCCCCATTCTCTCCCCCACTATATCGAAGGCTCGCTTCTTTTAGACCTTGTTTATTGGATGGAGAGAGTCGGATATGAGTGAGGGAAAGTGTAAAAATTGAGTTCCTAGAATGTTAGGTTTTACCATAGTCTTTCAACAAGTGGGGATAAATAAAATATTAAACTAGCTAAATATATTCGATCTTTGCTCTGGTTTTTACATCTTTAAAATGATCAATTTGAATAATATGTCTTAATGAAATTTTTAAAATATTTTAAATGAATTAGGCACAGATTTAAAAATTTCTTTAAATAAAAAGAATCTTATGATTGTAAGAAATTTAATCATTCCACTTTGGGAAAAAAAGCGTAATTAATTTACATGCGTAACAAAAAATAAGCTTAAAATATAATCTTATGAAATATTAGCTTGAAAATTTTTTTTACTTCATTTATAATGGGGCTATAAATGTATTAGAAAAAAAATTATATCCATCACTTTGTGATTATATCACTTTAATGTTTATTTTGTATAGTTTAAAGTTAGTAATATTTATTTTATTAATATTTTTGTTTTAACTTTTCTGTGTGACAATAATTATCAATTATTTTTCACAGTAATGTATTTAGAAATTAATCTGAATATCATTAAAAAATATATAATTTATAATAATTAATTTGTAATTTTTCCCAATAAGACATTTTTAATAACATTAAGTTTTTAAAAAATGAAACCTGAGAACGATATTTATCATATTACATCACTTGCCGCTGTCATCGAAACTGCTTCAAGTAATAAGTCATTTTTGCGGTTAGAATTCAAGTCATTAGTGATAAGCTTTTATTTTTTATATTTTCATGGTTACGGATATTGTTTCGCCGACATTCCGTGTTTTTATGTGCCTCATGTAAATGTAACTTGCAAATTCTTAATTAATTAATTTTTTTTAAAGCAGAAAAGTTTTAAATATTTTGAATTATAAATATTTGCCTGGTATTTTTATTTATGCTTAAGTTTAAGAAAGTGCTTACAACATTTGCATTTTATATACTAATCATTTCATATTTCTCTTAAATTTTCTACAAATAGAGTGATTACTACATACAAACAATGTATCTCACATTTTATAAAAAATGTTATCAAATTAATGCTAATTTTAAGTAATTTTATGCGCAATCTTGAGTTATGTAAACTATAAATATAAATAAGCTAAGAATTAAGTTCGCAGTATGGACAATTTTACTTTAAATTTTTTCCCCAGAAAATTTACTCTGATTTGCAAGATCATCTTTTGTTCTTTTATGTACTTAGTTTCAATTTGTGGGGAAACCCTGTATAACCAGTTTACATAAGCTTCCGTCCTTTTCCCTACTGCCATTACTTCCCCCCACTCTACTGAAAAAGGAAAATACGAAGGGGGGAGCTGTGACTGTCTGGGGGCGGAGTACAGGTTGAAGACCTAGTATACTGGGGGTGTCAAATAGGGAAGAAACAGAATTGAGGGAATTGTTGAATGGATTGAAGGGAAGAGAGAGTGGAAGAACTGGCTTGTTTTTCACAGTATCACGCGCAGGTTGCAAGATTAGGCATTTATGCTCTCGGCTTGGCGATAATTGGCACCATTGCGTTATTTCTGACTTCACGTAAAGGTGCTGTCATTGTGAATGGAATTTCAAATATTTTTTTATTTTTGCTGTGGAAGTTAAACGCCGCATTATAGTTCTTAATATTATTTGGATAATGATTTTATGATTATCATTTTATTTTTATTGTTGCTATAGTTTAAATTCTTAATTCGATTAAGTGAATTTACTCCAGTGGAATATTTTTTGACGAAGTAAGTTTCGTCAGAATTTAGTATTTAGGGTAAACTAATATTGCTGCATTTAAATAATATCTATCGCAACTAACTTGGATTCAAGTATAATGAATGATTTTAAGTATTTTATCAATATTTAAATATAAATCAGGAGAGTTATTAATAAAATTTGTTTTTTTTTAAAAAAAAGGTTCTTTAAATATCAACTTAGAATGTGTATTTAACAGAAAATTTAATGGTTTCATTGCAATAAACAGTTTAAACTTTAAATCATGTTAATATTATATAAATTGTAATTTTATTGAACTAAATCACACACACATGGTATTATACTTTAAGCTAATATTAAGAATTTTAAATGATGTAAGAAATATATTAAAATTGTTCAGTTAAAGAAATTTCTAGATAGATGTTTACTAGCTCCTGACATAAAGAAGAGCGAATACTGAATATTATACTGAAAGAAATACTGACCAAATTTTCTTTACTTAATGACCAACTTAATTAATACCAATCTACAATTTTTGGATGTTTTAAATTTTTTTTATAACTTTTTTGGGAATATCTTAAACTGTTTGAATGTAAAAAAAAAAGAAAACTTCATACCTCAAAGTAGTAAATTTTGTAAAAGTATATATTTTAATGTGTTGGCTAATTTTAATTTAGTCAAAATTTTAAATCTCGAAAGATTTACAACATGAGCATGAGAATGTTTACTTATTATATTTAAATTTGTGGCAAGTTAGGATATAATTCAGATCATAACAAAAATTACATTTTTCTCTTAAAAAATGTAATTACATAAATACTCTTAATTGCAGAAAATAACAAAATATGACTAAATTAAAAAAAAATTAGAAATGTTTTAAAATAAAAAAAGCAGAACGCCTATGTAATTTACAATATAATTTTTAAAATAATTTTATTTATTTATTATTTATACATAGAAATATCTTAAGCATGCTAACACTACAGCGCGCGATTCCAGATTAATTAGACGCTAAACATTTTTGCTTTAATTCGCCGTGACACAATGATTCACTTTCACCCCTTTCACTTTGAAATTAATAGCCATACGTCGCCAATCATGGCAATCCCCTACTGTGAAGCCTGTATGACATCATAATTGGGATCAGTACCTCGGCTGGGTGAAGGACAGACTAAGTTCTTTTCAGTCCGGATTAAAAGGGAAAGGCGGTTAAACACCCCTAATTAACCCGAGGGGGTAAATCAGATACCAGTTTCCCCAAACAATGTCTACAACAAATGGCGATTAATTAAAATATTATCCGCCTTTCAAATCACGTGTAAGCTCTCTTCGGCCGGAGAAAATATTTTCCTCGATTATAAGCTGTTAGTTATTATCAATTGTAATTACATCGTTTTCAATAGTGTAGCAGCGCGTGCTTGATTTTTCAGTTTGCCTGGGAAATGTGAATAGCTTTATGGTTATCTTTATTGCCTGTATTAATGTTTGCACTTGACGCAAATATGCAATTATTTCAACTCTGCGTTTATTGATACTTTTGTATACAGTGTTTGTTTGGTATTTGCTATTTGTAATAGCATTTTGGTTATTTGTTGGAGAAACTTTGTTGATTGCGTAACTGAAATGGTTCTGCAGTGTTCGCCAGTATTTTACATTCTAGCTATAAACCACCAATAAAAATAGTGAAAATTTACATTTCATTATTTCAAAACATTTCTAATTTTTTAATTAGTAATATTTTGTTAGTTTTTGATAATATAGATATTGTGTGTTGTAAAAGTAAAAAAATTTTTTTAAATCTTTTTTCCCAAAAATTATGCGAATATTAATTGATAATTATATAAGCATTTTATCTAGCTTGTATTCCTAGACATTTTTTGTATTCCTAAAATCCAATCATGATTTTATTTACTGCAAATTCGGTTTTTCAAAATAAAATAAGCTATAAAGAAAATAGTAAATTTTAAATTTACGTTGGACAGTAAAAAGTTAAAATTTTTCCATTCTTTTATGGAAAGTAAGTTTATTGTGCTTAAATGGATGGTGGAATTGTAGTTGTGGCCAGATTGATAGAGACTTCTATTATCTTTTGAAATTATAGACCGGCAATGATTTGTCAGAAATATATTTTACAAATAGGAACTCCAGCAATCTCCCCTGTGAATTCCACTGCTTATATGCAATAATATTTAAGGTATTAGTATAAGTGCAATTAGCACTTGATATGGCTTTACTTCATGATTTATGTTTTAATTTAATATGTAAAGTTGTATTTTGCATATCCTCGCAAATGATTTTTAAGCAATTCTACGTATTTTTTTAAATTATTTTTCTCTCTAACTCCTGAGTCCCAGTCAATTTTTTAAAAAATTTCAAAATTGTTTAAACAAATGTTCTATAAACTTTTTAAATTATCTTTTTCAGTTACTGCAAGTACTATCTTGTCATTGCGTTCAGGTTCAACAAGGGGGAAAAAAACAGCTACTATTTGTAAGATAAAAACTATAGTTTTTCAAATAGTGTAAAAACTTGAAATTCTCTAAATTTATAAGTTTAATCCCAGTACATCTCGTAACTTTAAAGTAGAATTTATTTTAACTAATTCACTTATTAATGACTTCAAACTAGTAACTGAATCGTCAAGGCTCTAGCATTTATTTCAACTTTGAACTCGGACATAAGTGTTTGCTAAGATTCGAGATTCACTTTAAATTGCAGGCTCTGATCTAATAAGCCATCGCATGCAAAGAAAATGACTATATTCTGTCGAAAATCTTGCCGCTTGAAGTAAAAATTCAGTAATTGTGACCTGTTGTCAGCAATCATTGTAAACTTGATACAAGTAAGAAAGCTTTCAAAGGCTTGCTATAGTAACAAACTGATTTTATTGTATTTAAAACGTATTGATTTTTCATACTATCTTTTTCACCTTCCTCCCTATCGCTTAGAAATTGTCTCACTGTCTCGTTAAATGATCCTCCACTGAGCGCCCCTACATATCTGTTCAAGTCTGAACCTGTTTGGGATCTCTTTCACTAACTACCCAATCAGTAAACACGTGCACAATGGGATGTCTTGAAAAAGTAACTGATGGTGTCACGTGAGAATTTACTTTCTCCGAAGAACATTTGAAGAAACTTCCACAAGCTGCTAGATCTGAAACATTGAGAAATAGAATTGACTTATATAGATTGCTTATGGCGCAGCTCATAACGTACTTGGACATGTTCATTCTATTTTTGTCTATGCAAAAGTTATAAAGTATGCATTTATTTTAATACCTAAATAGATAAAATGTTTACATATTTTTATAAATGTTATTTCACACCATGTTTGCCTTCTGTACAGAATGTTATGACATAAATTTGAAAAGTGTCTGGGTTTTTTTTTTTATTTTTCAAATTTTTCCATTTTTTAACTTTATGGAAAAAGAAAAAAATATTCCGGATTGCTGGCATCTTAACTGTAACCGATTTTTTAATTACTGGCATATAATTGTTTCATGCAATTCTGGCATCAATGTTGGAATGTAATTTAATTTCTCCTATTTTAATAAATATTTACGTAATTCTAATAATTTTAAGAGTTATTCATTTGATTTATTTATCTGATTTTTCAAAAATTTTGTCTAGAAACAGTCGTTTTCTTTAGATTATGTTAGTATTTGAAATTACGTATTATACTGGGGAAATTATTCGAATTTTCACGAGCGATAGCTTTCAGAGTTTTCAATGTTTGTAAAAATGAGCTTTTGATGTTTTTCCCCCCTTTTTTAACACGTGAAATATTAAACTTTGAGGAATAGTCAAGCTAATTCTCTCGCTTGCAAAAAGTGATCCTAAAATGTCAAATCATCAAGTCTTGGGTATCACAGTTTCTCAGCTATTACAATGTCACTCAAGCTCACCAATAAGTTGAACGAATTCTGTCTCTTATAATCGAGTTGGCTTGTATCGCAATGTGAAAAATTCCAGAAATCGATGTTAACATCCTTTATAAGAATTAGTAAGTCTGGTATCTTATGTAAAAAATTAAAAAAAAAAATTATTGGGGAACTTTGCTGAGATTTTTTTTGTGGATTCAAAAAATATTGTTTTTTAATAACATATATTAAAACTTTTTTTTTAACTTTGAAAGTTATTATAGGGAATGTGCTTATTTCTGTGAATTCATATTTACCATGATAAATCATTTTACATTCATGATATGGAATGTTAATTTATGTATCTCACTCATGAATATAAATGCTTCTTTCTCTTAAATTTTATCAGGTATTCAAGTGTAAATTCTTGTTGATATTGCTTTTAATGCATAGATAATATATCGGAACGAAATTTTCCGTATCTTTGTGGGGTACGAAAATAAGATTACAGAACAATTTGAAAAAAAGAAATTAAAATTGCTTTAAAAACAAATTTAAAATTCTTTATCAGGAGCCTTAGAAGAGCATGAATTAAAAAAAATTAAAAAGAATATCTTAGGTCACTGATTTATATAGTGTGGGAGGAAGGTAAGAGAGCGTACATTGAAATTGGAATATAAAGAAAAACCGGCTTATTTCTTAAGACTTAAAAAAAACTAACCTAATTATAAAAAGTAAGTTGTGAATTAGGTCAAAGTTCCCCAAACTATTATCATCCACCACTTGAAAATAAGGAATGCCTTATACTTTCTCTGACCCTACAGGTCCCGTGGTTTGTGTCAGTGTCCTTTAAAACTAAAAAAGAACTGTTTATTTTTTCCTCTTTTTCACTTCCTCTTTAAAGATTTCACAGCGCGTGCGAAGTTTTTCGCGCTCACATCATACTTCACTTCATTTCCTCGTTCGCTTAAGAGGAGTAAGGAAAAAACTCATATTGGAATGCTGTGTGAGAAATCGGAAGAATCGTTTGCTTCTTCAAGTGTTGCCATAAAAAAAAGTTAAGAATTCGATTTAAGAGCTAGACCTTATCTAAGCCGTGGGTGGCGATAAAAATTGTCACATTCAAGTCCATTTGGCATGCTTTTTATCGTGAAAATCAAATGAGTTATATTTCTTGTTGAAGAAATGAAGCTTCATGTACAAAGATGTTAAACGCAAAATTTTATCGCGTTCTTATTTCTCAAATTATTATTTTAAAATGAGAATGAATATGATGCTTGTCCCGATTTTAATATTTTATCTGATCTGATTTTAATTATTGATTTTAGTTTTTTCTTGATTATTATCTCATAAAAAAACTTTTTAATGACTGAAATATTTCGTGTATTTTATAATATATTATTTCTTACGTTTGTATTAATATTTCCTTCAACATTAGGAATATAGATATTTAAGCATTCTGAGCTCTGTTTACTTTTAGTTAATGGTCTTTCTAGTTCTCATATAGTTATCGTTTGCCGACATGGCTCGTCTGGTAAATTAATTCATATATATCGTCTGCAAACTTGGAGTCTATATTTAGTATGAATCCACCCAACATTTCTGTACTATTTCACGATTAAGCTTTGACGAATATTTCTATGAAGACTATTGCTAAAATAATGAATTTACTTGCATTCTCTTTCCGTAACCAAGGAAAATATTCATTTATTCAATTCAAATAAAGCATGTTCTATATTTACCAAAGAACATTTTCCAGACAAAAAACTGATATGTAAATAAGAAAAAATTCAGCCATTTTGAATTTACTTAAAAAATTAAGTTTTCAATAAACCAGAAATGTAAGTGATATTAAGTAAAAAGGTTTAGAGTATTGTCATTCATATCTTAATTAAAAACCCTTTTTCTTCAATAGTTTGTGGGTTCGTTTCCTACCTCGGTTTGTAGGGATCGGAATCTTTTTTAAACTGTGAATCACGACGTAATTCTTCGTGCAAAAAATGACCGTTGATAGATAATTTAAAAACCAGATTAAATCAATCCTGTGTAAAAAGTGATGTTAGAGAGACACATCAACCAATTTTAAGTGGGAATTACTTCACTGTTTAAAAAATTTAAGGTTTATTTCAATATAATAATAAACATTGCATTAAACATATTTTTCTTTTTTCTCTGCTCTATCATCTGTTAAATAATTAGCATTCTGCCTTTCAATTTAAAAGTTTGTAAATTCAATTCCCATTTTGGATGTTTGTAGTGGTTCGGAGTCCTCTTTAAACTTTAACTCTCAGTGTTACTCCCAATTAGTCATCTTGTGTCAAAAAATAACAGTGCAACAACAAAATGATATCATTAGTTGTATAAACATATGCATCTTTTTATACAATAATGTTAACATAATACGTACTGAACTTTGCAATATACAGATTGAAAATAAATTTTTAAATCGTCAATATATTTACTTTATATTTTAAAAACCATTTTTTCTTGCTTAATTTATGTAATATAGTTGACACTAGAAAACAAACTTCGTGGTGTAAAAAAATTATGAGATCTTTAATGAATATACACTCATTTCAACTTTAAGTACTATGTTTAATCAGCCAACATGGAAAATAAAAATGCGTGTCATACTAAATCTGAATATTTATTCATTTGAATGTCTAGAAACTTAACAGTTTAACTGGATAAGAAGAAAAACACGTGTGCTCTGTATTTTTTATGGCTGGTTAAACATGCATTTTTAATTTATTAAAATGAAACTAATGTATACTATTTTTTCTCATGTGATTAAACGATTGAATGGATCAATATTTGTAGTTAAATTTAGATGTAACAATTCTTATACAAATTATTATTAATAGTTTATTGATGCAGGCAATATCGCGAAATCGGAAAAGATATTTCAGCGGTAAACGTAGCCGTCTGCTTTTTCCAAGCAGTAATTATAGGTTCATAAAAAAATTATTTTACAGATATTGATATCCATCATCGATTTAATTATCCCTACTTAATGGAATGAAACATCTGCTAGATATAAAAAATATATTATCATTAAAATCTCAGTTTCTACTTTTAAAGTATACATACTTTTGTAAAATAGAAACCCATTATGTTATGCTTTTGATTTTAGGAGTGCAATTAGTATGGAAAAATGAAACGTTTCCAACAGATGCTTTGTGAAAATATCCATTATTCATGTCACTGTTGAGTTGTAGCTTTTGATTTGCCGAATTTTCAGCTTTATTCATAAAGAATTCATTATATTTCAAAAAGTATAATTGAACATTACTATAACAAGGGTCCTTCATTAAAGTTTGATTTTGGCACCAAACGATCTCTAATTTCATCCTTTTTTAATCAATCTCTGGATCGCCAGCGGTTTTGCACAGCGAGTCTCCGACACCTGTGATTACAAACTATTAGCGACATCTCAACTCCCACCCCCTTACGTTCGACAGGAAAAAAAGGGGAAAAAGTCTTCACTTAAAGAAATTAATATGGGGTCGCTTCTTCGCCGTTCCTGACTGCTATAAATAAAAATACCATCTGCATAAAAGAGAAGGGAAGGAGAGAAGGGTAGGGAAGCGACTAAAAATTTTTAGAACATCGTCTGCTCTCTTTCTCTAGCGGCGCTGTGTCCTCGGAATTTATTAAACAAACCGATTGCCGTGTTGAGAAGAGGTGTAGAGGAGACGGCGGGGGAGAAATGTAATTACTAAAATGGGGATAGGGGGAAATTTTTGGTGCTGTATCTCTCCCGGGTTGATTATCTTTTCGGGAGGAGGGAGACGTTCCGGGAAAAGGGAGAGGGGTCTCCGGGATCGATTCTGGAGAAAGCTGAGGAGAAAATGAAGAGATGGAATAGGTTGGCGTGAGTCTTCCGACTCTATTTTGCACGAATATTTCTCAAAATGCATTTGTAAATCTTCCCCTTGTCCTCTAGGAAGTGGATTGTTTCAAGGGATGGGAGTTTGTGGGGGGAAGAGGGTTTCATTTTTCCGACGCCATGCTTTTATTTTTTATTTAAGGAATTTATTTCATCAGTCACGAGGGATAATTGAATTTATTCATGATTTAAAAGCACAATAATGAATCGTAGATGTTCTGTTTGTTATATGAAATTGCGTCAGAAAGTGACTATTCTGTTTCTAAAGTGTAGGTGTTGGTTTGACAAAATCGGTACATTAATTTAAGTAATTTATGCATTAATTATATCGGCATTTAAAAATAATTCAATATTAAAATTTTTATGCATCACTCTTTATATTTAACGTAGGATTAATTTGAAGTTTCTTACGATGTGAATTTCTGTTTGATATTTTCTTTGAAACGTAATTTAAGTATATCAATTAGGTATAACATAATTAATTAAATTAAAATATCTTCATTGATCCTATTTTTATACAATCAATTACTCTTACCAAAATTAAATATAAAAGTAAATGAGTTATAGATCATTGATTTCAGTTTAAATTTCGTTTTTAATAATAGTTTTAGTATTGTTATGCAGATTTTAATTAATTCTTTATAAAAGTTAAAAATACATTTAATTACAATCTTTGATTTTTATTTATTAAAATGCAAACCAAAAATAAATGTGCTAAATAAGAATTTCAATTCAGCTAAATTTAGTTCTTAAAATATGGGAATAATAATTAAGCTGAATAACTTAAAATCGTGATTTAATTGTACAATTAGATTTAAGATTTTAGAAAAAGTTAATTTGCAGTTTTTATAATTTCTCGTTTTAAACATTTATATTTACAAAATTTCTTAAATTAATATCCAAAAATATTATCCAGTCGCATGTTTTGCTAATCAAAAGAATTTGCTAAATTTTATTAGTTTAAAAAGAAACTAACAGATTCCTTGCTGTTAGCGATACATATATCAAATATTATCGATTAAAATCAATTAATTATATATGATAATCCAAATCATCCATTTAATATAAGCAATTTTATTCTAACTTAGGAAAACTAATTAGTGTAAGAGAACTCAGTTTCGAATTCCATGTTTCATCCAAGCTTTGGTGATGAACCTGAAAGGATTGATTGGTAGACATGGTCCACTTTGATTGATTGATAGAAATGGTCGGTCTACTAAAATATTGACGAGGAATAGATATTATTAATTTATATATGATATATTATATAACTTTGAATACAATCGAAAATCTAGTTAAGAGGCTTATGTTCATCTCTCTACTGCCTCTTTCTACACTCAGACTAATTCGACCAGGGGCTTATAGTTTAAAGTAAATATTGAACATCTCTAAACATCCACACCCAAAATCGAACCAATGAACTAAAACTTTAAGCGTACTAAGATTTTGAGCTATTCAGTACCAACCTCAGCTTGGTTAAGTCGGAAAAAGCTCGCAAGAGACTCTTTTAATACTTTATGTCTGTAAACCCTTTTTTTCTAATAGTGCTATGTTATTTTGGGATTGAGATTGCTTTATAAAAAGAAATTCATTTAGATTACCCTTTTCATTGGATGGGAAGAATCTTTTCCATCCCCCACTGGGAGATACGCAAATTTCAATCTTTCGTTTTGCATTTCTTACCAGCTAAATTTTACATTAAATTAAATTTATAAAGTATAATTTGCGGACACTAAAATCTGCGAAAGAAATTATGAAACATTTTGTTTAGTAAAAAATTTAAGAATTCATGCCTTTTACTTTCCACGAAATTTCAAAAACGAGAATAAAAACATAGTGGGACATTGCCAGTTATATAAACTTATCTTGTTCTCTTATGTGCTTTATGTGCATAAACGGTCGTGTTTTTTTTTTTTTTTTTTTTTTTTTTTTTTGTAAAGTTGGCATATGGTTTTGTCTATGTTTAGTCAGTTGTAAGTCATCTGGATATTTATACATTAAAGTTGGTGGGAAGTTTACCTCCCACAACCTTATAAAGGGTTAAGACGAGACAGCCGAGTTTGCAGCTGAATGGTTAGCGCTCTGGCTTTCTGTTCAACAAGTTTGGGTTCGATTCCCACCTCGAGTGCTGTTTATTGCGGCTAGAATTAAATTTCAACTGTAGGTCATGGACTAAATAGCCCTATTTAATTATGGTTGAATAAATAAATAATGCCAAACTTAATCTTAAAAGTGGGCTGAAATCTGAGCATCTTTTCCCTGTGAATACTTGTAGATTTTGTTTGCTTAATTCATTTTGGAATTTAAAATGAATTCAAAAATTGCTTTGAGGCATAAACTTTACGATTTTAAAGTAGATCCCAATTCATATTTTGATGCTGATGCTCTTGTTTTAAATATAAATCTATCAAAATTAAAAAAAAAAGAAAAAAAAAGAAGATAAAAAAGAGAAAATTGTATATAGATGACAGGGATGAATAACCTTATGAATTTATATCAATATTCTTCCTCCTTTGAGTTAACTGAACTCTGTTTTTTGACAATGATTATATAAACGAAACATTGTTGGGCTAAAAAAAGCAAAAAACACTCGACAACTGACGAAGAAAAGTGAATGTGCATATAAATAACCCCACTTTCAACCGCATATTCAAATGATATTCGCCCATTGGCATTGAATATAGAGCAAAGAGAGTGATTCTTTAAATAAGAGCAAACGATCTTTTCTATTCAAATCGTTTCCTTATTCCACTTATTGTTCGATACAGTTTTTATTGGCTTCGTCGATAGCTTTAAAAATAGTGTCTGCACAAATATCTCAATTTTTCTTTCTTATTAAATATGCAGAGTTTACCTGAATGTAAACTCATATTTTAGTGATTTAATTTTCGATACTAAATAAATTTCACAAGCTAAATGTTTTGTTATTGAATCAAAATGATCAAATATAGAGTAAAAGGAATGTTGACGTAATTAAATCGTTATATTTGAAAGATGCAAATGATTTTTATAAAATCTCTTCTTGATAAACGACTTGCGAAATTAAAGTTATTGATAAATATTTTTTTTCGATCTCATATTGATAGAAATGGTAAGGATTTATGATTGAATGTATAGTAATACTCTTGTTCTAAATTTATCATTTGGACTGGAAAAAGATTTTTTATAAATCCGGATTAAAAAAATCAGAAATAAGTCAGTTGTTTTCAGAAAACTAAATTCATAAAATTGCTAAAAAGTTATAAATAAATAAAATGCTACATACACAATTAAATAAATAATTTCTGATATCTTTCTTTCCAAAGTTTAATAATTATGTTTACACAACTGTGTAACTGTAATGTGCACTGAATAAAATTAAACCGCTTTAATTTGTTCCAGTAAATAATGTAAATCTGGTAAAACATTTGTAAATTGCAATTTAATATTAAAACGACTGCTTTTTTAAGTAATGATTTTCTGTTATAAATATATTTTAAAATTGTTTTCTATAGTAAATTTCACATTAAGTACATGTGTAATTTTTTAATATGGTCATAAAATTTTTTAATGTGTTGCTCCGTTTAAAAATTTCATAGTATGTTTAAATGACATTTAAATGCGAGTAACTATTTAAATACGTCAGTTGCGTTTCTCTGAAATTTATTTTTCTTATGTTGTAGTAGACTTAAAATGTGTTTTAGATATGTCAAGTTTAATTTTTGAGAAAGTGGATCAATACACCTGTAATTTTGATGTGATTGTGTAGTAGCGCTGGATAGCATAATTGTATGCTGGACTGCGATACTAAATCAACATCCATTTCTTTTTCGGATTCGAAGCATGTCGATTGGATGATAACAGTGATTAATTATTTAAATTTACCTCAAATGGAGTCGACGCCGAACGATCAGTTGAATGACATGCGTGCTGCAGCCTCCAGTTCAACAATTCATGAGTTTGATTCCCACTTCTGTATGGATAATAATCCATTATTATTCATGTAAAAAATACCATAGAAGGACAAGTTAATCAAACCAGTGTCTTACTACACTTTAATATTATACAATACAGAAGTGAAACAAATTATGGTCGAGTTGACAGCTGAATAATTTATGGCTTTCGGTTTAACTGAACGTACATGCGGTTCTCAGTTCTGATGTGAATGTTTATGGTGGTTCGGATCTACATTAAACAATAAATTCTTGTCCAATTAGTCGTCATGTGGAAAAAGCTAGCGTAGCGATTCAACCACATCAAATCAACGATGTCACCAATTTACATAAATTACTTCGGTTGTGATTTTTCAGTTTATTTTTAAAATTTCACTCGTATACCTTAAAAACTCATTAATCATTTCAGAAAAATGAGAATATATTAACTATTTCATAAAAATTAACATGTTAAAATGTATTTTAGCTATCTGAAATAAAACTGCTTACGCAATCTTAAAATGAATCTATCGAACACAGGCGATCATAAATTCAATTATTCGCCAATGCTTAACGTATCCTATATAGTTAACCGTTTTCATCTGCTCGACCCCGACTGCGTCAGACTTGGTGTATTTAACTGTTATTCATATGCCTAAATAGGCGCGTCATTTCATTCTGCGGGGAGGGAGTCAACGGGATCTATTTTTCCAAATGAGGAAAACCCTTTTGTAATTGCGTATGATAGTTTCTCGCGCAGTTCATTGTTTCTTTGAAGAGAAAAAAAAAT
>JAPDSC010032705.1:99680-114162 GCA_026290005.1 Latrodectus geometricus
TGTTGATAATTAAATAATATGTGATTCTATTTACAATATGTGTACAGCCCCCAAAGCGTTCACTTGGCGATGCAAGTAGTATCCTTTTGCTATTGCCCTAAACTTGACGATTTTCATTATTGACAACAATGAGGCAAAAGCGAGTAGCTGCCCAACAATGGCGGGTTCTAAGTCTGGCAGATTGCCAGGGAGACAACAATAATCTTTTCGAACGGGTGTCGAAAGGGTATTAAGGATGGAGGAGCGAGGAATATATTCACCCAGGAGTAGTAATTCTTTAATTTTTCCATCTCGGATTAAAATGACGACGCTCTTTAAACGGCGTGGCGCAAAAACCAGAATTTAATTTCAGAAATGGTCGCCAAGCTCCCTCGTGGGGAATGAATGAATTGAAAGCCGCGCTACTGTGTGTGCGTGTGTGTGCAATACGTCACTCAATGGTTCGGGGTGATGAGTATTTGGCGAGCAAACTTGGCTCGTTTTCCCCCGCTGATGCTGATAGCATAATTATAAGGTTTAAGTTAATGGACTAATTGGATAGCAATTAATTTGAACTTATGGAATGGATTATTTAATAGTGATTATCATGATAGCTGTAAATTATGTGTCAGAAATTTTTTGATTGACACTTGATAAATAAATACTTTAAATGCAATTTGGGGTTTACGCAAATTTTATTTAAAATTGCTGTGGTATTTGATCAATTCTTTGTTTCACTTTTTACAATCTTTAAAATACTAAGCCCTTTTTGGAGGCTGGTTTTATACTGATTTTTATTTGTAATTTGGAAACATTGTTTTTGGTTCATTACGCTGAATGGAATTTCCGTTTTTTATTACATTGTAAGGTATAAAATTCGAGAAAATTATTCTCCTTTTCCTTAAATAAGTTGAGTGGATTAAATTTTGAATTGAGCATTATAGCATTGTAATTCAGTTATTCTTTTTATAAAACAATAAGTTGGCTTGATCTCTTAAAAAATAGCTCTTCTATAATATTTTTTAAAAAAATTTATGTTATTTAAATTTTATAATAAATATAGCATGTATTTACCAAATATGTAATAAAATTTAAATGTACAAAAAAAGAGCTATTTATTAGGTTGGGGGAAAAGTAATCCATTATTTTTTCGGTAGATGTCTGTAGTGATCGATATCTCGTGAGGTATCTATCAAACAATTTCAGATTTATACTCGTTGGAAAGGTGACATTTGACACTAAAATATCCTCTTGTGGTTTTTTGTTTGATTAATTCAGTTACAAGTACAAGGTTTTAAAAATGGAAGGCAACAAACAGAAAATTCGATACATTTTCGTTTTTCTCTTGTAACGGCGAAAAAGATAGCCGGGTGGCTAAAATTGTGAAAGGTGCTTATCGTCCTATATAAGACTGTAACAACCAGTTACGTACAATTTTTGTTTCGTTGATTCCGTTCGGGTATTTTTGATGTTAGAGATGCACCTCGCATCTGGATACAGCATCGTCGAAAATGTCTATAAAATATCAAAAATGATCGAATTTAATCGCATGTCAGCAGTCGTAACGTGCAAGACCTAAAAATCTACATGAAAGCTGGTTTAAACCTTTTTACAAAGTGAATCCAAAAGAAGTTACATAAAGTTCACGTAAAAATAATGGATTTCTTTTCCCCCAAACTAATATATATACGTAACGTAGAACAGTTATCAAAACTTATTGTTATTAAGATTTTAGAACATTATGAGAAATTCTGTTTCAGTTCACATAATAATCATACACATATGTATGTGCGAATCGATTGATTTAAACATTTTCCCATTTGGGGCTTTTTAGATGTACACTAGATTTGCTGTTTGAAGAAACAATTCTCAATAATCGAAGAAATGATTTTGCGTATACATCTCTCTTGCGGTTGGTTCACCAGTTCATGGGTTCGAAATGACGGGTGAATGACAAAACAACCATCTATATACATGTAGTAAAATGATATTGTTTCTCCATTGGTGTGGTGTAATAGTGAAAGAGAAGAATGAAAGCTCAAACTTTAGGCAGTTAAAAATTCTAGAAATTCATTAACAAATTAAATACTTCTCTCAGCTTATTTTCCTATTCCTCATACTGGACTGACAAAGAATTTATTAACGAACTTAATGTTCAGTTCAGTAAACGCCAGTTTTTCCCCCTGTTGTTGTTATTCATAATTTATTTTTAACATTTTTAACATTTAAATTGCAATTTTATTCATCACATTCTGACTTTTTTTTGTCAACCGAATGTTCAAAAGATTAAATTATCTTTTTTTTATCAACCAAGCATTACAGAAATTTAATTTTAAATCATTCCAAGTGCATGATGGGAAACAGTTTGTAGCAATGGTGCTTTCTTCTTCCTGTAGAGAGAAGTTCCTCTCTTCCACATCAACAAGTGAATGCCATTCAACTTCTGTCGGAATATTTCGTCCTCTATCTGCATTTTCACAGTCGTCTGCTTTCCAAACTAGTTTTTTGAGTAGATCGCATTTTTCCTCTCGAGTCGCTTGCTTGGTCGACCTGACCCCGAGCTACTTTATCTTATTAGTTGAGGGTGTCTCGTTTTTATTTCATTGTATTTTTTTATTCCTGCGTTAGCTGTGCTCGCCTTGGGCATTATGAAAACATGTTGTGTTCTTTATACTATTTTGCGTTTCATTAATTGATATTTTTTATTTAAATATTTCCTAATTGAGAAAAATAGGTTGCATTTAAAAACACGCATTTAATACAACATGAAGATTTTTTTTAGTTAAATATTACATATCTGAGTATATGTATTCTTCAGTGGCATGACAGCCTAGGATGGGCCTTAGCCTTCTCCAGAATTCGACATCAAACGGCGATGTTTTTGGCCTTGGACTTCTAAATCTATGATTGTCAACGGTTTTTGTCATTTTCAATCCAGTCCAACTATATAAATTTGGCCGCTCTCTTTTTCGAGGACCTATTGGCCATGAAGATTTTTTTTGTGGATCTACAGTCGTCATATCTAATAAGGTGCCCAGCCCTTCTTAACCTTAGTATGCTGATAAAATTAATTATATCTGTGTTTTTTTATATATTCTGTATAATTCAATATTTGTTCTTTCCATATATCATTTATTTATTGTACACCTCTAAAAATGCTTCTCAAGATTTTTCTCTCAAAAACTGCTTTTTTTGTATACATAATATGTTACAATATTCTACAACATTTGTATATAAAATGCTATAAAAGAATTTTAAAATATATGAAACGTTTTTCCTATATTTATTTTTGATAAAGTCATAATTTTTCTCTTAATATGATTTTACTGAATGATAAGTTCTGAGGGTGATTAAAATAGATTAAAGAATTCAAAGGAAATTTAAAATTATATGTCCTTAAGAACAAAACAAAAGGAGTAACTGTAGTAATATCAGGTTAAAATTAAATAAATAAAATTGAAAAAATAACATAGATAAGAGTTTGAATGAAAAAATCCAGTTACTTTTTCAACAATTAAATTGCATGATAAAAACAATGAAATGGGACGTGTAAAAAGGTATTTGGAACATAATATAAAACAAACTTGAATGGAGAAATTATTTAAAAAGAGTATAATTTAGATACAGTAAGAAATATTAAAATTATCTAAATAATTATAAAAGCATTTAGATTAAAACAATCACAATCGAAAGAAAAGTTGTAATGCTCTTGCTGAGACTAACGTATTAATCTGACAAAAATTTGTTTTTTTAAAAAATTTTTCTAAAATTATATATTTTTTTAATAATTTTTAAAATAGGAAAATTATTGTAAAAGTGTTTAAAAAAAAAAAAAAGTGAAAACTGTCTTTTACAATGATAGTGTTTGAATGGATTTCACAAAAAAACTTGAGGCAAAGACGTAATCTCAAGGAAAAGTGACGTTATTTTCACACTCTAATATGAATCATAAATGGGCTTTTATAAAAAAGAAGACCAATTTTCAAATATTTCGAAAAAAAGCTCTAAAATTTTCTATTATTTTTAATGTCTACTGTGTACTATTAAAATCGTTTTCATAATGAAAATTTAGTGAACCGAGCTGTGATTGCCACTATGATCTTCAGCTCAATGGCACAGATGTTAGATTTCCATCTTAGTGTTTCAGAATAAATTTAAAACTATAAATGTGCAAAATGTACGATGAACCACTTGTGTAACAAAACGAGACAGTAAGGATAAATAATCTCATCTCCAAGTTAAAGGTAAAAGCTGACAAATGTTACGGGTATATAAATTTAATATTTTTATCATGAAATTATTGAAATAGACATAAAATTATTATGAATTATTATGACTCCAATATCTCTTAGTCATTGTCATTTGTTCTACATATAAATTTGATTCCAAGTACACAAAATATTGAAATGTTAAACTGCGTAGGTGTTGCCATTCGAAATTTTAAAATGAAATTACTTCCTATTGAAACGAATTAGTCCATTTAACTCACTCCCCCCGTAAACTGTGATCTAGAAAGTTGTTCACAACTGTCATATAGCAAGGCTGGCTGGGCAGGGAAGGAAGAGGGCAGAAGGCTATCTCTATGAGAACAAAAGCTCTCGACAGCTGGTGGGCTTTGTTACGTCATCGGGACACGTGCCGTTTCAGCTGCGTCACCTTCTGACGTCACATACATAAGGGGAGAAAAACTAGAGGGGAGAATTCAGTAAGAGTGGGTGAGGGTTGAAATAGAATTGTCAAAAAGGAAAAGTTCATAAAAATTAAAAACCGATTCGGGGGTAGATTTCTGGAGAACTCTTTGTTCCGTGTGGGAGGCAAGGAAAGTACTTGTTGATCATGTTAAAAGGGATAATCTTTTCCCATAAAAATAAGTAATCTATGGTATTACTTTTTATTATATATTTATAAAAAACGTATACATTGTACATAAATATTCGTAAAATAAAATTTAAAATTTTTCATACAAATTGATCTGAAATAATTTCGAGATATTTTATTGAGCTTCTTATAGTCAACACATTGTGCCTCGAGATTTCTGTGAAAGTATCGACACATATGTTATAAGTGCAAGTGTGAAATGTTTTCATATCCCCCAAACCATGCTGGTAGCTGAATAGTTAGTGCTCTGCCTTTTAGTTTACTGGTTCGTAAGTTTGAATTCCACCTCAAAGTGTAGAAGTTAGCAGAGATTCGTGGAATCCACTTTAAACTTAAACATAAGTTCTGATTGAATCAACTCTCTCGTGTAAGACTTAGCTATACAGCAATCAGTTATATCGAAATTATTGAAATAAATCATTTTGTATTTAAATAAATCACATTGTATTTAATGTTTTTAACACTTGTATCTCTATGTTTTGTTAAAAGTCTATTATATGGTATTTACCATATAGTGATAGAAAAATTTATAGCTTGCTTATAAATAACACCTAGAAAAATTCAAAGACAAGTTTGATTTGAATATCAATAGACATAAATTTGAATTCGATATCAATCAGCTAAAATTTAAAGATTTTTCTTATATTTTTACCATAACTATTTATTTATGATTTTAACTGCAAAATGAAAATAATGAAAAAAATAATCAGTTAATTATAATTAAATAAAAAAGCTATTCTCATATTATAAAATTGACTTTAGGTCGATTCGCCATTGATCAATATTGGTCCTTTTAGTACGATTCAATGATTTAACTGACTAAGTTAATTACTTTCTCAGTATCACATGAACGACTTTGACATCAATATTGACTTGATTTGTCTCTTGACTGAATAGATTGGAAGCGGTTTGCTGTATATTTTTTCAATAGGGGTCATGCATTCGATAAGTATGTACTTTTTTGTTTTAAAGTCATTAAATTCTAAAGTTAAAATCTGACAGTGTCATAAACAAATGCTTTAAATTAAATTTGATTTATTGAGTAAATTTACTTGTTAACAAAAGGCAATGAAATAAAAATGAATTATTCAACATACGTATAATGATGCGAATGTTTTAGTATCTTTTACCATATATAGGAACAATCGCCAAATATGTCGCCAAGCTGAATTCTGAATTCCAATTCCCATCATCGTTAATTCGCCGAATAAATCCAGAATGTGCGGTGATTAATTACGACTTACAAAGAGAGTGAGTTGGGGTAGTTAAAAATCGTAGAGGGGTATGCGGGGCCAGGGTGGAGCGCATATGATCACCCGGGGTGCTCATTGACTCCTTTTAATACAGCGATAAAACCTACGGATAACTATAACCTGGAAACAAAACGCCGTACGGGTAAACAGCGAGCGAGATTCAATTGGCCAGATAGCTTCGGGCGCAGAAGAAATTTTCTTTTTCTCTCCCCTTCCCTTCTTTCTATCTTTTACCCTCTCCCATTCCGAAATAAGAAGAAAAAAGAGGAGAAAATTTCTGCAGAATAGGAAAGAAGAGGTTTTATAGAGATCGGATGCGGTTGCCATGGCGACCGCTGTCCATCCGAGCAAAGGAAGCTCAAGATAAGGAGCACAACATCCTTTCTCTCCTTTATTTATTTTTTGCATTCTTTTTTTCTTTTCAGTTTCTTTCCATTTTTTTTCCTTCTTCCTTTCTATGTTCTTTCTGCGACTGACTTTTCCGCTTGCATTTTACGCTACCTTATTTTGACTACTTTTGGCAGATAAGTTTTATGTAGCGAGGGATAAGTTTAGATGCGTTTTTTTTCATTTTCCTATTTTATTTATTTGCTTAGCGGTAGAGATTGAGAAATATTGGACTATAGGTGAGTTACACAGTCGTAAATCATATGTCTAGACTACTTGAATATCGCAGATAATTCAAAGTTTTTTTTTTTTTTAAAAAAAAAAAGAATACGTTTATTTTCTATTCTTCATTATAAGAGGAAACTTTAGAGAATAAAAGAACATAAACAGAAATTTCTTTGCAAATATCTGTCTCAAATTATTTCACGGGAGTGATGAAATGCTTAACCTGTTGATTAATTTTTGGAAAAATGTTTCAGGCTGTAAAAAACACTTGATACTTGAATGACCTCCACCATTTTTTACTGTTATTTTCATGTTTGGAAGGAAGGTTTGCTAGAGTTGTTTAACATTCTATAGAAAAGCTTAAGTTGTAAGTGGTGACAGTGTAATTTAAAAACATTGTCATAAAGTCATAATCTAATCAGATATCCCTTTAACCAATCTTTCAGCTTAATAAAAGAAATATTAAACCTTAATTATATATGTTTGCAAATACTTATCACTTCGATTGTCTTGAATTGAATTCCATCACATATTTACTTCTATTTATTAATAGATTGAAACTAGTTAAAACATGTCGTATTTTTTTTATTTCAGTTAGCAAAAAAAGAAAAAAAATTTTTTTCATTGAAATACTAAGTAAAATACAAGGTTGTATTTACATGTTTTTGATTAGCTTTGTGCAAATTATTCCTTATATTAGCTTTGTGCAAATTATTATACTAATTTTGAAACTATCAAATATTTATTATTTATCGTTTAGTTCTTTCACTGATCACAACTATAAAACAACTTCATTTAAACACCCTTGTATTAATAATTTACGCAAAGTTATTAATTATACATACTTGGAGAGTAACGATTATAGAATTTTAAACGCTAATCGTTGCTTCTCAAAAACTGAGTAAAATGCTGTGAAAATACGTAAGCATTTTCTAATATTTATCTGTGCACCAGGGAAAATACTGTGTTGACTTGGTAACATTGGTGGGAAGTAAATGTCTCCCACTTTATAATCAAAAATACAGAAAGCACTAGAAAAAATGGATTTTATGAAGTGCGTGTCAGCATTTTTCTTCTCTCAAAATTATCTTGGATATGAAAAATATTCTCATCGTCCAAGATACGGTGGAAGAAAATAAAATTCAATTTTATTCACTCGATGGCAAGCTCTTTTTTATTTTTGTCTAAATTATTGAAAGAATACTTTTTATATTGTTTAAAGTGCTAGAGAAATGTTCAAAAGAATAAAAAGTTTAATATTTTACGTTTTTGTGTGTTAAAATGTAAAAAAGTGGAGGTTATATTTTTATATTAATGAATATTATAAAAAAATATTATATAAATGTGATTTGCATTGCTATATTAATAAATACTTTGGATAGACTGAAATACTTTGAATCGTATTAGCTCTAGATACAAAAAAAAAAAGTTTCAGTTATGAATTTATTATAATTAATATCTAGCGATACACTTAACTGTAAATTTCTCCTGTTTAATAATATTTATAATTATATATAAGACTTAATATTTTTAACATTAAATTTAATCTTTCATAAGGATAGAAATTAAAAGAAATACATTATCTAAATATAAAATATTATATAAATTTATTAAAAAAATACATGAATTTATTTTTGAATAAAAAAGTATGACTATTTATTAATTTTGGGAAATTAATTTTCTAGATTTTATAATCGCACGTGAAATATTTTTTTCACTAATATCAATTCTAAGTTTGATATAAAATTTTAAGCAAGTTTTGTATAGGATTATCTGTCGTGATTTATTGCATTTAATAATCGAAATTAACTATCACAAATTAAACAACTGAATCATTCAATATATGTAATGAAAACTTTTATACTAAAATTATCCATTTTTTTCAATTTTGTGCTGTAACTTATAATAGATATTCTATACAGAAATCATCTTATTTTTATATCATTTTAAAAATCAGGATTAAATTATTCATCATTATTAAACAATAATTTAAAAACCTTTAGTATGTGATAAAAAGTTTTATATATTTTAATACGGTAAAATTTTTTATATATTTTCCAATTTCATTCTATAATTTTAAAAACTAATTTTCAAATTTTAGAACATAAGCAAAAATAATAAATCTCAGGAGAAAAATTACAAATTGCTATACTGAATTGTAAAGCTTTGATTCTTAAAATTTCATCATGATCATTGTTTAAGAATCGAATAAATACCTCCCTCTAAGCACCTTTCAGCTGCAGCAGCTGAAAAGAAACTAAATAAAGAAAAGAGTGAGAGATAATGACAACAGAAGCGTTCACATAGAAGAAAGAACGACCCATTTTTCCTCTGTTTCCTTTCCTATTAGGATATCTAAATGTTTACCTGTTGATTTGTCCAACCTTATCCCCCCTACCAGATATGCACCTGTCTATTCGAATAAAAATTATGGGTTGTAACTTCGGAAACTCCGAAGTTACAGTGCCATGTCTCCTATTTAATGATTCTTCGCTATACACCAGTAACTTGAGAAATATCAATGTTATTATGAATTAAATGTAGAAGAAGCACATATGATTAAACAGTCTAAAAATATGGATTAAAATTATATTTTCGAAGTCGTTTGCAATTGCTTTGGTGTCTTTGTTATGTAATCTCTTCAGATATAAAATTGATTTCTATCTGAAATCACGAAGAGTTCATTTTAACTAATTTATATATATATTTTATATATATATATTTATATATATATTTATTATATATATATATAATAATATCTTAATTTCCTTTTTCAAAGTTTTCGTACTTATATAATATTGGTAATTGGATAAATTAGCTAATAGCTAAACTGATATATACTTTTAGGAAATAAAAATTATTAGCAGAATAATTCAATATTCAATTACATTTGATATTGCTCAACAGGAGTTTTCTTCTTCAACGAAATTTTTTTATTTAAAAAAATTGTCCATAGTTTGGCTGTCATTAAATAAATTTTATGTGAGATGGGCCTACATTATCTAACCTAAATAAGCACGATATATTAAAAAAACTTAAGCAGAAATTAATTTTAAATTGTAATTTTACGTGTTACTTTTCAAGTAAAATATTTCTCAAACGTTTTAAATAAAATCATGTTTTTATGTTTAATGTTATTCTAGGAGAATATTAAACAAGCATTGCTTAGTAAGAAAATAAGTTATTAAACACATTAATTTAAATTTTAAAATATATGAATTTCAATTCAATAGTTTTTAGGTTGTATCCCTTATCGAGAATAAAGGTTTTGTGTAGTGATTTAGAATCTACTTTAATTGTAAGCTCGTATAGATTAGCAAAAAGTAAATTTATCGCAAAAAGCTAAGATAATCACTTGAGTTACATATAAATAGTTATTAAATATTAAAAAAAATTTAATTTATCGACTTTTATAAAGTAATTGTTAGTTTTCGTCTAATTGTTTAAAGTTAAATTAATCGACTGCTTTCGCAAAGTAAATTCAAATAATTATCAATTGTTTTATTGCACTAACTACACCTTTCTTTGTGAATTGCATTTATTTTCTACTGAAAAATAAAGAGAATCGAGGGTGTACGGAGAAAAAAATCGTAGTAGTATTTGGTAAAAATGTATAAATTCAGTATTCTCTACCGCACAACTGATAATTTCCCACGGGAAGCAGATTTAATCTTTTTTGGTGAGTTGTGCTGTTTTTGAAATCGGAAAAGAAACAATTTGTGGGAAACCTAAAACACTACAAACACATTTCAGGATTCAAATAATGCCTGTCATCTTAGGAAAATATTTGCAGTGTTTTTACATCTCTTCACTAACAATTTTTTTAACAATTATTTTGCAGAATTCTGTGTAATAGAATATAAAATGTATTTTCTGGAATCTTCAAATACATCTTAAAAATGTTTTAATTATTATATTTTGTATTAACACACAACTTATAACTTTTTAATAAAACAAAAACGTAGAATGTGAAATCAACTTAAGATATTTTGGTATTCTTTTTCTAAAATGATTATATTTCAGAACATGATAACTTTAATTTTCTTATGACTTTATAGTCATTATTAATGCATATTACATCTATTAAGTATTGATTACAATATATGCAATTTTAAAACATTTACAAACTTTTTAAGACATGTATTAAAGTATCATATTTCAGTTTATGAAGGTTTTATCTATTACTATTTTGTCTGGAATAATTATATGTGAAAACTTTGAAAGGTTTCTGGACTTAAAAGCCATTATTTTATTGTTCTCAGCATATTAATATTCCTATAATGAGTAATTTCAGCCTTTCATCCCTACAGTGAGTCGATAAAACTCAGTACCAAGCATGCTTGGAAACTAAATACTGAGGAGTTTTGCGTTATACTGACCACCTAACCAGGACATATACCTTGCACTTCAGATCCTTAGGTCAAGAAAACTGATATGGGAATTGTAAGCCTTCGTCCCCTAAAGGACTGTCGTGCCTGAGAGTTTAGTATCATGAATAGTTTTCAGTTTAAAGCAATCACATTATAAATGTGCTATATGAAGAAACATATACCATATTCTTGTTTTATAATCTAATAATTGGATAGATTGGTAATACTTAATTTTTTCCAGTATATATATATATATATATATATATATATATATATATATATATATATATATAAACAACCGTTATGCACTAATTTGTTAGAAGCTTTATAATATTTTTAGTAATTTAGTTATTTAATTTCAAATGTGTGTGTATATGTATCAATGAAATAAGTAATTCGTGACCGCTATTTTTCGTGATTCTTTTGAACGTTATGTCCAAATTCATTTTTTTTAAATTGTTGCATATGATTTCGATGTCATTCCGAGTAAGATTATGACGTCATAATTAATGTTCTTCTTTACATTGACAGTCCATTGGTAGCCAAATGATTAGCGCTCTCACCTTAGGTTCAACATTTCGTGAGTTCAAATCTCATTTTTCGCCTTAGATACTTGTGGTGGTCCAGAAATGTTTATAAGCCATATGTCCTGTTCAAATTTTTCCACATATAAAAAAAAATATCCTTATAGCGACACATATTTATATTGACAGTGAAGCTTACAGAATTATGATTTATTTTCCATATAACATCCAAAAGAGATTTTATTCTATAAACAGGTTTTCCATTAAATTAGAGATCACAAATGCAATAATTTCATTTTATTGATCTCAATAAGTAGATCTCTGTTCTTTTAAAATCTATGTTAAATAAATTAAAATTTTGCATTTATCAGATAAAAATCAAATAAGATTTTTTCGTTGCGATCAGTGTTTTCTGATCAACGATCATTTTTTTTCTCGAAGATTAATTATATCAATACATAGTTTTAAGTAGATTCCTAATCACTAACAACATCCAATGCCAAGGTGGGACTCAAACCCAAGAATGTCTGAGTCGATGGACAGAGCTCTAACTTTCCGGCTGCCAGCTCTGCTTTTTCATAGTCAGACCCTATTTATAGGTAAACGTTTGTGTTTTATATTCTCCAATTGAGTGATAATTCCCTGTGTCACTTTAACGTTGTTGTTGCACCAGCATGCTTCCCTGTACCAAACCCTGAGTTGGTCTCTACCAGTTATTTGGAAGCAGTCGGGTGAGCCTTCGTAGTTTAGAAACAAGGAGCAAACAAAAGGCCCCTGGATTTTTATCCTGCTGCTCCCAGAAGTATCATTTCACTTGGAGGATATTGCGACCACCACATATTTAACGTTCCCCCAACGTAACCTTTAGAGAGCACAACAGATCTTTGGTTAAGCCGGGAGTCGAATTCACTACTTTCCGATAACGAGAACGACGCATTAACCAACCAGGCCACCGCGGCCTCACTTTCACATTGTAATATCTTGCAGATAAAAAATGTGAATAGTTTTTATATTTTTAGCGTAATTATATAACATATAAGCTATCGCTGATGCATTCAAATCCAGTGAAGTTATAGAATTCTAATATAAATATCACTGAATTGTTCAATGGTAGATACTTTGATATTAACTTTTAAAAGTCAGATAATAAAAGCAGTTTCTTTGATTTAAACCAGTGCTTCGTTAATGACGTTCAAACAGCAGTTAAAGTTGTTGGTTAATTTAACTTATTCAAATTCTTACTGTCATTTATTCTAATATACTGAAAGAAATTCAGGGCGAGTAATGTTTAATGCCCTGAAGTTATTTTCTGCGTGTAATCATTTAATTTAAAACGATAATTTTTCAAAGGTTAAAGAAAAACATTTAGCCAATCAGAACGCTAGATTTAAGGAAATGATTGCATACACTGCCCCCTGGCGGCTACGACTCGCGTGTTGCCACCCGCGACCTGCAAATAAAGCCATTAGTTGCTCCCGTGTCCCTTCCTATTTGGCAGACTGTGTACATTTCCCTGGGATATGGTTGGTTCTTTCTGGAGCTGCCACACACTATGAATTATTCACCCCTGTGCCTTACTCCCCCACTTCCCTCCCCCGCATCTGCCTTCCACTCCTTTTGATGACGATGCTGCGTATCGATTGAATTCTTCCCCCCCCCACTCTTTCGGTTCTTTCTGCAAACTCCTTCTCTTCAACTTTAGCTAATGCACAAAAATATTATACACTCTCCCTTCTTATTTATTGTTTGTTTGGCTTGCTGCTCCTGTGATTATTTTTTCCCTTTCTTGTCTTTCTCCCTTTCCTCCTTTTTCTTCAGGTGATTGTCAGGGAAATTTTTCCAAGAGATGCGGTCTTTTTGGAGGAGTGAAAATTGAGATTTCTTCGTTTAATCTTGGCATGCTGATGGGGATGACTTCCTCCCCCATTTTCTATGATTTCTTTTTGTGTTTATTTAATCATATAGGCATTTTGCATTAATTAGACTGTTTTCCAATGTCGTTATTTACTGGAAAAAATAAATAGCTTACAATGTTTTCAATGAAACATAAATCGCCCGGAAGAAAATGAAATTTATGCTATGAATTTTGCTTATATGAAATTTTGCTCTATGGATAATTTTATTCTTTTAAACTGTATTGATATTGAATTTTCTATCAACAACAGTTTGAATTTTTTTTACAGTACCTTAAAATAAACTAATCCTTTTGCCATTAAATAATTTTATTTTTTTTTTATGGATTGAGATTATTTTAAATATTAATATACGATTCATTTTGAAAGTAAGTGTTATTGAAGATATAAAAAATATTGCTTTATACTTTTTATTTTATGCTAATTATGAAGAAATAGGAAAATAACTAATTAGCATCCTTTTTTATTTTTTAAGTTTCCGTTAAATTCTTCAGATCTTAGGATTACCTATATTAGACAAAATGTGACAATAATTTATTTTAGAAATCTATTAGTTATTAGATTGATGATGGTAATTAAACTGTGTAGTATAGGATATATAAGCAAATAAAACTATTGCATCACATTTTATTAGTTTACCTTTATAACTTCTAACTCAGAAATTTCATTCAGTACTTATTCTTAGCCTCTTTCAATAATCACAGTTATAAATTTTATTCTATTTATTACTTTTGATTATTAAATTAAAGTTTTACTATTTTTAAGAGACTAATCCAGCTAAGTCAAACTCTATATTATTGGAAAATTATTAATTAAAATCTTTTCTGATTTATTTGAGAACTAATTGTTTCACTTATAAATTTAAATTCATAATTTAAGGAAAATATCCCAAATTACATATCCATTACTTTGTGTGTATATATATATATATATATATATATATATATATATAT